>BTHU01000002.1:45588882-45833882 GCA_036184795.1 Tokudaia tokunoshimensis
ATGTGTATATGTAAACAAATTCACACATGGGTTTAGTAGAACCTGCAGAAAGGAGAACAAGAAAGGCTGTATATGAAGGGATGAGGAGAGACTGAATGGTGTTAGGGACACAGTTGAGAAAGAAGATATAAAGCTAAGTTTTTTTAAACTTCTATCGGTTTTGTGCATAAAAATGCATTTCATAGTTAAGGTGTAAAATCCCAGGTGAAGCACCAAAGCTTCAGAATAGTCATTCCAGCTGTGTAGATGTTCTCTGACAGGTATAGACTTGGGTCTGACTTATTTTGGTGTGTGGTATTTTTTATTTGCAATTTTTATAACAAGTTTTAAAACTGTAAACTAAAAGTAGAGATTCCTTTTTTAATACAAATGAGTCAACAATGAGGTAATACCCTCTAGAATGCTCCATTTTGTAATTGACATTACATAGAGACCAATTGGTTTGCAGCAATTGACTGACTGTGTTTCCAGGTTGGTTTTCTGCAAATTCGAGTTTCTCAGAAGAGTCTAGAAAAAAGCTTGTGACTATTACAATACAAATCTGTAACTGCTACTTCCGTAGAACCACTGTTTGCTCCTGTGATAAAGGTCCAACAACAGCTGCACATTCAAACAATAGGATGCACAAGGAGATACCTGGGCATGGACAAGTTGCTGTAAGTTCCCAACTTCAGCAGACCCTCTCAACCAGTGGTTTTCAATCTTCCTAATGTAGTGACCCTTTAATACAGTTTCTTAGGATATGGTGACCCCAACCATAAAATTATTTTTGTTGCTACACCAAAACTGAAAATTTTCCTACTGCTATGAATCATAATGCAAATATCTGTGTTTACTGGTGGTCTTAGGTGACCTCTGTGATTGGGTTGTTCAACAGGCCCCCACCCACAGGTTGAGAACCGCTGATCTAAATGTTGCCCAAAGCAACAAGACTGTTTATGTAACCCAGCAACCGGAAGCATCTAAATTAAAGAAGAAAAGCAAAGTGACTCTGAATTTAAGGTTTTAAACGTAAACCTGTGCTTCAAAGTTAACAGAGTTTTTGAGGCAATAGGTAAAATGGAAAAGAACAGAAGAAGAGAATGGGGTGCTGTATAAGCAATTGAAGAGGCAGCTGGTTAGTGTTTAACGCTTTGGTGCTCACTCTCACTATTTATAGAAGGCATGTACTTGTTTGACTTTAATGTTCTCACATGTAGCCATGACTCGTCATGAGAAAAAAGGAAGGAAACAATCCTTTAAATTGTAAGTGTTTAAAGGTAATGCACAAAAGAACTGGCATTGTTTTCTGTAGAAGCACTTTTTGATCTTTTTATTTTCATCAACTGTAACACAGCAAACTTTCAAACTCTATACCTTTTCATGAATTCCTCCTTTAAGTGGGTGCTTTAACCTTATTACCCAATCAAGGTGTCTGTGTCTGTGTGTGTGTGTGTGTGTGTGTGTGTGTGTGTGTGTGTGTGACCATGAAAAAGTGCATTGTGAGAGGTGAGGGCAAGGCTATGGCACAGAAGTAATGACTCAAAGCCCATGATGCTGAGCATTATCTCAGAATTTTTATAGCATCTGAGGTTAAAGGTCATGAATCATCCCTTTGATATGCCAATTATAGCATAATTCTATCGGATGGAATAAGAGGAAATTGTGCGTGTGTTGATAATTAAGCTCAAAGTCTCTGCCAATAGAATCAATTTATGGTGTGGTGCCATCCTTGAATAGGGTTCTTATATAGAAAGCAAAAATGTATATGCTTTACTGAAAATTAGAATAATACACTATCTGTCCAGAAGAATTATAACATTTCAAAACGTGAATGTGAAAGTCAGAATTATGTACTATTTGGTAAATTATTTAATAGGCAAAATGTTATATTTATTGTTAAGTTTAAATTTTCAGTGTGATATTTCAGTCCATAGGCTGAGATGAATCCCCACTCTCATAACTCTGATTTAATCAACCAATTTCCATTTCTATTTTGTAACTACCCTTCTCCAACTCTAGAAGCAAAATTCAGGTGTCATATGATCTCATCTGGTAAAGTTTCATGTGTATTTCTGAAAAAATTTTTTCATACGGCGCAATATTGATATTTTAAACATTTAGGCCACTAGATATTTCACTGATTAAAACAGGTACCAAAGTTTGGTTTCTAGTGACCATACTGGTGGCTTATAACTGTCTAAAACTTCAGCTCCAGGAATCCAGAATCTTCTGAGTCTCTGTGGGCATGTACACATACACATACACATACCCATTCCTACATATAATAATTAATAATAAAGCAAAATCTTTAAAGCACTTAGGTTATAATATTTTGACATTAAAAGAATATCTAAGCAATAAAGAATCAATCTTTCAATATTATCAGATGTGATATATTTTACTTTTCACACTTAGTTACCAATATGTAATAATTATAAAATTCATATTTCCCCAGTTATTTCTTTGCATTTGGATTCAATAGAATTCACTTTATGACACCTTGATTTATTTCTTAAATTTCTGTTAGTTTGAAAGCACTTTGCCCCATTTGTTTTTCTCTTTCCAACTTAATTGTTAAAGAAGCTAAGATGTTTGCATTGTGGTCTGGACTTTGTCATTGACTCATCTGTAGCCATTTGGCATGCTTCAAGTCTGGATTAATAAGTAATCCACCTCGTTTAAATTGGCAGTTGGTTCTAAAAGCCTGAGCCAAATGAGGGCTCTTTTTCCCCCCAGAATATTTCACAGGTGTGGTTGTGTTATAGCATCTAATGGCACATACTGTACAATATTACTTCTTTCTGTGATACACAGTCATTGGTTAATTGATTAATTCCAGGAAGTCATTAAGAGTTGAATGATGACTCTTTCCTTCTATCGATTCTTGTTCATTTATAATATGAACTTCCCTTACAAGAAGAAACATTTCTTCTACCAAGGACTTTAAAAGGAAATGTGGAATAAATGACTCTCTTACTGCTTTATTTACTAATTTCCAACTGTTGCAAATTAAGGGGCATTGGTTTAAAATCTGTGTAGAGCACCAAAACTTTATGAGTTCTCTGTTTGAAACAGGGTTTCTCCGTGTAGCCCTAGCTGTCTTGGAACATACTCTAAAGACCAGATTGGCATCAAACTCAGAGTTCCACCTACCTCTGTCTTCCAAGTGCTGGAATTAAAGGCATGCACCACGACATCCAGGCTATGTACTGTTTCTTTTTAAGTTTACAACTTTTCATTAACTACTTAGAGAAATGCAGTTTTGTCAGTCTTCTATGAATTACATATTATTGCCCTTTGCCCTGTTTTCAGCAGGACTCTTTGTTTGGTCTGAGTAACTTATTTTGTTTCATATATATATATAATATCTGAGAGTAATTATATTATATATATATGAATGATGTATTGATAATATATATGTACATATACACATCAGGTATATATACCTAAATATATAAATAAAACCTATTCAGTCTGTGTAATGATACCAGTATGTAAATAATCTATGGTTACTGGATAATCAATTGGGAGGCTCTTCTTTGGGGAACACCATTTCTCCTGCTCTCTGACATTCCCCCATTGCCCTTAGTACTTTGTTTAGGGTTGAGGCACCATGAGCTTTCCCTTCTTCATGCTAGCATATGTATGTCCTAATTGTTCAGATCTAGTTTAGGAAGCCATGTTGATGTGACTTCATGGGTGGGCTGAGCCTCTCTGACTTTCCTAGAAGACACAACCTCACAGCAAACTTCCTGTCCCTCCATCTTAACCTTTCTGCTCTTGATGGACCCTGAGCTTTAAGTGAAAGAACTGTGAAATAGATGTATCCACTGGGACTCGGGGCAATACCATCACTTATTCTCAGCATTTGACTATGTGGTTTTCTATAATAGTCTCTGCTTGTTGAGAAGAGAAGTTTCTTTGATGTGTGGTAAGAGCAGTTTTATGAGCATGTTAATCCTTTTACTGTTCAATTCAGTATTCATTGCGGTTAATAGATGTTGCTTTTTGCTTTTACTTAGCTGCTTTTTTCAGCCTTTAGTATCACTTTCAAGAAAATGCTCCTGTACTTTTCCTTTGGCTTTTCTTTTCATGGTGTTGAAAATGCAGTCTGAGAATTGAATTCAGTAAACTAGTGAGAAAACGTTCACTTTAATGCTTTTAATTTTAAGATACAGTTTATTATATTAAAATTATTTTTGGATTATTGTAGGTACATGCACCCTTGGTATCCATCCACTGATGTGTGATTTCCATAATTTAATGTGCTCCAGATTAATAAAAGGTAAGCAAAGACAAATGCACACAGGTCAGATGTTATAGACAGAAATGATTTTGTGTGTTTATTTTATTTTGATTAATAGTTGGTCATTCTAAGGGGCTTGAGCCTAAAATAAAACTGAAAGTTTCCTGACCAGGAGTTAAAATGAGAGAAATAATTCTTTTTTACCTATAACAGAATATGTGATGATTTGAAGATAAAAAGAAGAACTCATTCATTTTAAAGTTGAAACATGAGAGAGACCATGCAACCAAGAAGAGGCTTCCAAATACCCACCACTGATTCTATGCAGACCATGCCTGCCGCTTCACTGGTCCCAGGTTCCCAACAGGGCCATGCCGTTCAGAATCCCTCTGCTTGGTCTTCAGCCTGAGAAATGGATGAACATAGTTTAGTGAGTCACAAAGAGAGCATCTTTCCATCTGCATCTTAGAGGAGAAGCAAACGTCCTCCCAGACCATCTCTCTGACCTATTGCAATGCCAGTACACACACAATTAACCACACTGCTGTTATAACCTACTTCACCCTAACAAGTACTGACTACTTTTCTCTCATTACCTTCCAAGTAGAACAGCTGAAACCTGGCATAAAACCAATCAAACTTTATTCCTAAAGCTCAGAATCCATCCTGAGCAGAAAGATTGAAAGAAAGAGAGGGGATATGAAGAAGAAAAAGCTCATGGTGTCTCAACGCTAGACAGAGAACTAAGGGCATCTGGGGAAGTCAGGGAGCAGGAGAAAGGATGTTCCTCAAGGAAGAGCCTCCCAATTGGTTATTCAGTAGTTAGCCATAGAGTATTTACATACTTGTATCATTATATCATTATACAGACTGAATAGTTTGTATTTATATATTTAGGGATATATACCTGGTGTGTATATGTACATATTATTATTATCAATATATTATGTTGCTGCCAAGTTTGGTAACCTGAGTTCAGTCCCTGGGACTTGAATGATAAAAGGAGAGCAGTAATTTTCTCAAGTTGTCTTCTGACCTGCATGGGAGGGTGGGGAAATATCACACACCCACACCCACATACACTTACACACACATACACATGCACACACATGCACAAACATGCATGTGCACACACATGCACACATACATGTATATACACACAGACATACATGCACATACACACACACACACCACAGCACAAACACTAATGATACAATAAAATATGAAAATATTAAGCAGAAAATTGAATGAAGAATCAGGAATATAGGTCAGAGTGGTGAGCCATGAAGAAGGACTCACTGACCACTACCATCAGTTGAAGGAAGAAAATGAGCGAAAGGAAGAAATCGGACGCCTACTACTCAGTGGCAAAAGCAAAGAGACTCTTCCTCAGGGACCCCGGGCAAGACACTAAACCTCACAGCTTGTTTTAAGCTAGTGAGGTCTCTGCTAGGCTTCTGTTGAACTGTAAGGAAAAGGCGTTCATGCTGAGTACGTCACGGACATTGCAAACTGTCGTGATTGGTTATCGTCTCTGTAGGAAATCCAGTGCAACCTCTTTCTTGTTTTTTTCCTTACACTTTGTGGTTTTGTGCCACTACCGGATTTGTGTAATTGGAGGCAAGGAATAAGAGGAGTTAGTAGCATTGCACCTGGCTTCAGGCATCTGCTGGGTTGATTGGGCTTCATGACCTTGGAAAGTTAAACTTCTCAGAGCCACACTTCCCCTGGACCATCCACTGCACATAGTAATCTCCTTTTGAATATTTATCCCAATTATAATTGCATAACCAATTGAGTGCTTAATTAAACCTATGTCTTTCATTTAAGTAATTGCCTCCTGGGAAGAAGGAGCTCTGCTAACCTTGCCAGTTACTTGTCTCCCTAATATTAAACCACATTAAAAAACCATTGTCAGTCAAATGGATTTGAGTTAATTTATCACTTTAGTTGTGACCAATGTGTTCAGAAGGTAACAAAGCCTTATTTCCTCAGTATTAGGGGCCTGAATCCTCAAGAGATTGCCAAACCTCCTGTTCTCAACCCACATTCTGTTATCTCGTTTTATTGTGTTTTATCCTTGGCTTTCCTGATAAGAAGGCATTTTCTTTTTCTTTTTTCTTAAAATTTATTTATTTTTACTAGATATTTGCTTTATTTACATTTTAAGTGTTATCCTCTTTTCCTCATTTCCCCTCCGAAAACCCCCTATCCCATCTCCCCTTCCCCAATTTCCTTACCTGGCATTCCCCTACACTAGGGCATTGAGCCTTCACAGGACCAATGGCCTCTCCTCTCATTGATGTCTGTAAAGGCCATCCTCTGCTACATATGCAGTTATAGCCATGGGTCCCTCCATGTGTACTCTTTGGTTGATGGTTTAGTCCCTGGGAGCTCTGGGGGTACCGGTTGGTACATATTATTGTTCCTCCTATGGGACTGCAAACCCCTTCAGCTCCTTGGGTCTTTTCTCTACCTCCTCCATTGGGGACCCTGTGCTCAATCCATTGGTTTGCTGGGAGCATCAACTTCAGTATTTGCCAGGCACTGGTAGAGCCTCTCAGGAGACAGCTATATCAGGCTCCTGTCAGCTAGCATTTGTTGGCATCCACAATAGTATCTGGGTTTGGTAACTGTATATGGAATGGATCCCCAGGTGGGACACTCTCGAAATGTTCTTTCCTTCAGTCTTTGCTTACTAGCTGTATCAAGGAACCTAGGGATGCTCTTATATAGCATCTCTGCTTTAGTAGGGTCCCCAAATGTCCAGAGTTGGATATGCAAGGTAAAGAAAATACAAATTTCATGCAAAAAGCTCTATGGATCTGTTGCTGGCTAGACAAGCAAAAGACCACTTTTTAATTTACAGTAAAAATTGTGTCAGGAGGAATGATTGCATTTTTTACAATATGGATCACACTTTCAGAGGCATGAAAAATGTTTTCTTTAGGTACAAAACTTAGAGAACAGTTAAAGATTATATACTAAGGGAGAGAGGAAACTGGGTAAGGTGATAACACTTGAAATGCAAATAAATTAAAATAAAATAAAAGATTATATACTAATTAATAGCAACAGAATACATGCAAAAGGTAGTTTTACAATCAAATAGCACTCAAAATAATGAGTCTTTTTTTTGAGGCATCTAGAGTTGATATTCTTTGTACAGTGATTTATTTATACATCAGTTTTATCTATTAAGGCTCCAATCTCAAACTGAAAATGGTGGCATGCTTATAATGTCAGCATTTAGAAAGCAGAGACAGGTTTTTTTTAAATTAGAGATATTCTTCATTTATATTTAAAATGTTGTCCCCTTTCCTGCCCCCCCAAAAGTCTCATAACCCATCTCCCCTACCCCTGTTCCCCCAATCAACCCTCTCCTGCTTCCCTGTCCCAGCATTCCCCCACACTGCGACATCGAGTCTTTCCAGGACCAAGGACCTCTCCTCCCTTTGATGTCCAACAAGGCCATCCTCAGCAGCCTATGCATCTGGAGCCATGTATAACTCCATGTGTACTCTTTGGTTGATGGTTTTGTCCCTGGGTGCTCTGGGAGTACTGGGTGACTCATATTATTGTTCCTTCTATGGTACTGCAAACTCGTTCAGCTCCTTGGATCCTTTCTCTAGCTCCCCCATTGGGGACCCTGTGCTCAGTTCAATGGCTGGCTGAGAGTGACCCCTCTGTATTTGTCAAGCACTAGCAGAGCCTCCCAGGTATATCTGGCTCCAGTCACCAAGTACTTGTGGGCATCAATAATAGTGTCTGGGTTTTGTAACTGTATATGGGATGGATCACTAGGTGGAGTAGTCTCTGGATGGTCTTTCCCTCAGACTCTGCTCCACACTTTGTCTTTGTATCTCCTTCTGTGGGAATTTTGTATGCCCTTCTAAGAAGGACCAGAGTATCTGTATATTGTTCTTCCTTCTTGAGTATCATTTGATATGTGAATTATGTCCTGGGTATTCCAAACTTCTGGGCTAATATCCACCTATCAGTGAGTGTATACCCTGTGTGTTCTTTTGTGATTGGGTTACCTCACTCAGAATGATCCACCAGAGAACTCCTACAGCTGATAAACAACTTCAGCAATGTTGTCGGATATAAAATCAACGCAAACAAAACAGTAGGCTCCCTATACTCAAAGGATAAACAGGCTGAGAAAGAAATTAGGGAAATGACACCCTTCACAATAGTCACAAACAAGATAAAGTATCTTGGTGTGACTCTAACCAAACAATTCAAAGATCTGTATGACAAGAACTTCAAGTCTCTGAAGAAAGAAATTGACGATCTCAGAAGATGGAAAGATCTCCCATGCTCGTGGATTGGCAGGATTATTATAGTAAAAATGGCCACCTTGCCAAAAGCAATCTACAGATTCAATGCAATTCCCATCAAAATTCCAACTCAATTCTTCGTAGAGTTAGAAAAAGCAATTCTTAAATTCATCTGGAATAACAAAAAACCCAGGATAGATAAAACTATTCTCAACAATAAAAGAACTTCTCGGGGAATCAATGTCCCAGGCCTCAAGCAGTACTACAGAGCAATAGTGTTAAAAACTGCATGGTATTGGTACAGTGACAGGTAGGTAGATCAATGGAATAGAATTGAAGACCCAGAAATGAACCCACACACCTATGGTCACTTGATTTTTGACAAAGGAGCTAAAACCATCCAGTGGAAAAAAGATAGCCTTTTCAACAAATGGTGCTGGTTCAACTGGTGGTTAGCATGCAGAAGAATGCAAATCAATCCATTCTTATCTCCTTGTGCAGAGACAGGTTTTAAGTCAGCCTAGGCTACCCAGCTCCAATCCAGCCCATACTACAAATCTCAATGCATCTAAATAACTTCTGCTTAAAATTAGTGTAATGATGTCAACTTTCACCCCTAGCCCCGCAAACACACACACCCGACCTTATTTGCATATCTACATCTTAAGGACTGTTTCTTTTCAATCAGCAAATGCTTGCTTTGCAGAGCTTACCAAGGTGGTCTGTCCCAAATGGATCCCTACAGAGCTCTTGACATAACACCCTCAGATCATAAAGGTTTGAAAAAGAGTCTGTAAAGCACATGTTTGGCTTTTGAAATTCTGTCCTTAAAATAAACTCAGCCTTCATGAAGCTGCAAATTTCCACCAGGGAACTCTAAGTTCCTTAGAAACATTTTGCTTTGACTCTGCGAGGTCCTAACCTATTGTAAACGTGTGTAAAGGCATCAACCACGTACGATGCATCAGCATCCTCACTAAGAAAATTAGATGTGCCGCTGCTCATGGAGCTTATTACATTATCTCTGCAGTGCAAAGGCCTGACTTATGAAACAATTATCTTCCTTGTGCTCAGATTTATTAAAGATCAACGAAGAATTCAAAACAATAACACTAAGAACATCTATATGCATAAGGCCCTCAACATCAGGTGCCATTTGCAGATAGGATTTTGTGCAGTGGGTTCATTTTTTCTCAGTGTTATATAATCAAATATCAGTCAGACTATCACTGAGCAACTGAGTTTGGGATGTATTTTAATTAAGGGCCTCATTAATCACACAAGCCTGTTCTGGCTATGTAGCTGAATCCTACTCTTTAATCAACATAACAGAACAAAATCCTTAAATTTCAGATTACTTATAACAATTAAAGTAGACAAAAGGTGTGTGCCTTCCATGTAGGGATTGCTATAAGGCCTCTATCTACCTTCTCATACTGCTTCAGGCAATGTTTTCAAGGTTCAAGACAATCTTACCTCAGGCATCCTGGAAGAGGAAGGAGATTCATAAACAACTCATGAATTTTTCCATTTCCCATGGAGGATCTTGGAAGTGAATAAACTACTAAGACTGGTAGTAAGCAGTAAGCGCATAAATTCTTTTGCAAATGCCATTTTATTTATTTTTATTGAAGTTTAGTTTTATTTGAGGCAGTGTCTTACTGTGTAACCCTGACTAGTCTCAAACTCACAAAGATCTGTCTGCCTGCATTTCCACCATGCTGTGCTTGTTTTTATCTAAAAAGGAGAATTCTATAACATTGAGTTTTTCATCTTTCTTTGCATGTTTGCATATTTCTTTGATCTGTGTATGTGTATTAGCTTCTACAAAGTCATGATAAAATGAATATACAATCTTTTGTGTATAGAAAGTGAATATTTAATATATAAATGTGCATATACAAAATGATTACATAAATGAAAAATTATATATATATATTCAAACATGTTTGTACAAATATAAATAAATAAAATCATAATAAAATTAATCTTTAATATATACATACATGACAGTTTTCTAAATTCACAATGAAAGAAAACTTTTTAAGTAATATTTTCTATTTATTTTTTGAAAAATTCATGCATTCACGTGGATTTTAAATATATGGATCCACCACTACCTCCCTCCCTTCCAGAACCCCTAGTACCTAAGAGCCCATCTCCCTCCCAAATTCACATCTTCCTTTTTGTTTTAAGTCAATTTTCTCTGAGTCCAGTTAGTGTCCTCATATGCACAAGGTTTAGGACCAGTGAATGGGTTCCCCTTCAGTGGCCACATTATCCGGGCAGGGACTCTCTTCCTTGGCAGTCACCAATGGCCATTAGCACCTCTGCCAAGGGTAAGGCCTGTGACATCCCTTCCCGGCAAATGCTGAAATTCTCATTAGCTTGATCTTGTGTGGGTCTTGTGCAGGTGACCACAGCTGTTCTGAATTGATGAATGCAACAGTCCCATCATATCTGGGAGTTCATTTTCTTTTCCTTGTCATACTTATTTTTTTCTCAAACTTACTCATATTTATTTGGCTTGCAAAATTGGGAGGCTGTCAATTTATCAGTGTGTTTCTTTTAACAAATCATAATTATGAAAAAATTTCAGTTTCCAACTTGTAGAGGTATTTACTTATTTCATATATATAGATATATAATATATTCATTTTGTACTATTCCAATGAGTATGAAGTGATATTCTTATGTACAATGTTATCTTTATCTTATGAAAAGGGATTTATTTTATTTATTTGTTTGGATGCATGAGTGTGTGATCTTGTGTGTCAGTGTCCACAGGAGCCAAAGGAGAGCCTGGAACCCCTAGGTGCTGAGGATATTGGTGGTAGCAAGTAGCCTAAAATGAGTACTGGGAATCAAAGTCTGCTCCTCTAAACAAGCAGCAAGAACGGCGAGCCAACTCTCCAGCCCCAGGTTCTATTTTTTCCAATATCTTTTCCCAAGTGATTAGTGAGGCAGAAATGACCATACCTACACATGTCTACCATGCTTCTTTGGTCTGTTATTCTATTTCTGTGCAACTCACAACATTTGCCTTTGAATACATTCTATTGTAATGTGTATTTCTGTAGTCATGTTTGACCGTGAGTAGAGTTAACATTCCTATGATATTTATTTATCCTGTCTGAGAACCTTGAATGTCTTTCCATCTGTTTAGATATCATGTATATTTTACGTTTGAATGCCTATTCCATACTTGTTACGTTTGTTCTCCTTTCTTGCTTTTTTGCTTGTGTTATTTCTATTTGTTAGTGTATTTAAATTCTAATCTCACTTTTGGTTTCATATTTGTTTTAGTTATAGATAGACAACTAAATACATGGATGACACTTCCCAGGGGCTCTTTCACTAAAAGCATGTCTTATTAGATAAAGACATTCCTCTTAGAGACAGGTACCTTGAGGACAGCTTGCCAACACAATATTCCAGAAGTGGTAGAAGTTGGTTCTCTGTTGCCGTGAAAACTAAAAGTTGGTCTATAAAGCTGTGGCTCACATGCTCTTCACTGAATTTGTCGGGAGCATTAAGCAACTTTATCTCTTCTCGTTGCAGGTAGTGAGTTTCTGAACTTTAACATTTCTGGTTTGCAGCTTGTTTTATTGTGCTGAATCCCTTTTCAACATTGTTTTACAATTTTACTTTGCTTATGGCTTCTTCTCCGGGCCATATTATTATCAGTATCCCATAGAAGCTTTCCATTTTCATTTCTCATCTTAAAGAATGTGAAAATGTTGCTCACCATCATCCTGGGCAGGATAGGAGGGGTTTCAATATGAAAGTAAGAATTGCCACAGCCCCCATTATTACTGTATGGGGGCACTCTGCTTCTGCAACTTGTTTTTCTCTCCCTGGGACTTAGATGTCTCTTTGCTATCAAACAAACCCTCTGGCTGAGTGTCCATTACTTATTTTCAATTATTCTTTTTAGTGCTGTCTTCGGTACCAGCGCAAAATGAGAAAATGAGCGTCTTCCCCATGGAGACTATAAGTTGATCCTATCTTGCAAGCGGATCTCTACATACCCCAAATTAATAATCTAAGTTTCTTCCCATATTCTCTAAGATTTAAAGAAGAATTAGAACACTGTAAATAAACGTGGTACCAGATGTACTCCAGCAAATGATAGCTCTTGGAATAGCATCTGAAATGACAATGTGTACTCGCTTGGAATTCAAAAATGAAAATGTCCCTGTGCCTTGCTTCATTACTGAAGGGAATCAGCCTTCCACCACAGCAATTGCCTGTCCCCACCAGCTGACAATGAAATGAATACTCTGTAGGAGCCGAGATGATTGTGGCATTAAACTTAGCAGTCTCTCCATGATCCTGCAAGACTGCCACTGAATCTAAACTAAATCAGTTCTGAGACGAGTCTCTGTAGAACTTGTTCATCACTTAAAATCTGAAGGGGAAAATGAGCAAAAGCAAATGAGTTAGGAGAGACATTATCAGCTAAGCGAAGGCTTAGGGATCTGTTTCAGACCAGGCTGAGAAAACATCAGAAACAGCCAGACAGCTTGAGAAAGGCCAACATTATCTGTGAATCTGAGATTGTTTTATTATCATTATCAGACACAGTCTCCATGATAATAATAGTGATCTAGTGTTTGGTGAACACAAAATACCATCTTAGAACTGCCCAAGAATGAAAATAACAATACAGGTTCCTTGGCTTGTAAGGTAGAAGTCTAAGTTATCCAGACTGAGACCACAACAAGAACATAGAGGATTTTACAAGGTGGTATCTGACACAGGAAAGACAACTGAACATATCATACGCTTAGGTAGAGGCTGTAATTCTTAGTCCCCTTATCTAATCTTTCCCTTGGTAATGATTAGTGAAACTTCAAACTTTCTCTATGGGGTATCTCACTTAATACTCAAGCCTTGCAGTCAGTGAGATTCTATGATTTCTGTTCAATGCGTGAGGTAGTTTAGATTTGGAGAAATTAAGGAAAATGTTCAAACACTAGGTGACCAGTAAGGAGAGCAGATAACTGAAGTTCAGAGAGGTAGAGTACATGGATGTCCTTAAACCAGAGCTGGTAAAATGAAATCGTGGGTGATGAAATGAAAAAGCCCAAGGATGTGTTCTCACAGAAGGACCTCATGTATCATGTACATGACTAAGGTGTCACTCTTTCATCTCATAAGTAAATAAATAGCAAGAATATTGGACATTGAGTGTAAATAGATAATAGCATGTCCTGGTTCATAGTTCTTCTATGTCCAAAGTGAATAGAAACAGAAAAATGTCAGAGACCTGATGCTACAATGAATATAAAAATTTGACTCATTAAGACCAAATTTGGCTCTAGGAACTAAACTTTACATGTAGAATACCAAACTGTTTAGGAAGTATGAAGAAACATTGATCTACTTATAAACCATGCTAAACTCTACTTAACTTTATGAGAATTATGTCTGAATCTGAATTATGTCAGTGTCTTGTCTGAATCTTGTTGCTTGTGTCCAGTACATATTTGCAAAGAGAAAGTCTTTATAGTTAAGTTTTCTGAAGGCAAAATAACACAGTGATATGCAAGCTCAGGACAATTAGGTTACATGTTAAATTAATCTGTGTGAATTAAAAAGTAAAGACTAAATATTTTAAATGTGTTTACTGCAGTGATTTCTTTTTGCTTGTTTTAGCAACTAGTGAACTTATAAACATCTCATTTTGTTTTTAGTTTCTCTATTTCTTTTGAAGATATATTAATCATGGGATGTTTTAGTTCTTGTATGTTTTGAAGTCTTATTTAATGCATCTAAATTTAAAATAAGGTGAGCTAATGCTCTTAAAAATAGTATTGTTTATCTTCAATTCTATATTTTTTAGCTTAATATTTGAATGATACTTGTATAAATCTATTTGTATTTCATTAGCAAAATATTTTATCCTTTAACTTTTATGGGTTTTTTTTTACATGATATTAATATAGGTACTTCCAATTTTGTTTCGTTAGATAATTCGGGGTGCTGTCTTGAAATATGGTTTCTCAAAGAACCAACTCCTAGTTTTGTTGATTCTTTGTATGGTTTTATTTGTTTCTACTTGATTGATTTCAGCCCTGAGTTTGATGATTTCCTGCCTTCTACTCCTCTTGGGTGTATTTGCTTCTTTTTGTTCCAGGGCTTTCAAGTGTGCCATTAAGCTGCTAGTGTATGCTGTCTCCCATTTCTTTTTGGCGGCACTCAGGGCTATGAATTTTCCTCTTAGCACTGCTTTCATTGTGTCCCATAAATTAGGGTATGTTGTGCCTTCATTTTCATTAAATTTCAAAAAGTCTTTGATTTCTTTCTTTATTTCCTCCTTGACCAAGTTATCATTGAGTAGAGCATTGTTCAGCCTCCATGTGTATTTGGGCTTTCTGTTGTTTTTGTTGCTATTGAAGACCACCCTTATTCCATAGTGATCTGATAGGAGGCATGGGATTAATTCTATCTTCTTATATCTGTTGAGGTCTGATTTGTGACCAAATATATGGTCGATTTTGGAGAAGGTACCATGAGGTGCTGAGAAGAAGGTGTATTCTTTTGTTCTAGGATGAAATGTTCTATATATATCTGTTAGTTCCATTTGGTCCAAGGCTTCAATTAGATTCACTGTGTCCCTGTTTAGTTTCTGCTTTCCTGAACGATCCATTTCAAAGAGCAGGGTGTTAAAGTCACCCACTATTATTGTGTGAGGTGCGATGTGTGCTTTGAGCTTTAGTAAAGTTTCTTTTATGAATGAGGGTGCCCTTGCATTTGGAGTATAGATATTCAGAATTGAGAGTTCTTCTTAATGGATTTTTCCTTTGATCAGTATGTAGTGTCCTTCTGTATCTTTTTTGATGACTTTAGGTTGAAAGTCAATTTTATCTGATATTAGGATGGCTACCCCAGCTCGTTTCCTGGGACCATTTGCTTGTAAAATTGTTTTCCAGCCTTTTACTCTGAGGTAGTGTTTGTCTTTGACACTGAGGTGCATTTCCTGCATGCAGCAAAATGCTGTGTCCTGTTTACGTATCCAGTCTGTTAGTCTATGTCTTTTTATTGGGGAATTGAGACCATTGATATTAAGAGAGATTAAGGAATAGTGATTATTGCCACCTGCTATTCTTTGACGCTATCTTTATGTTTGAGTGGTTATGTACTTTTGGGTTCGATGCAATAAGGTTACTAGATTCCATCTCACACCAGTCAGAATGGCTAAGATCAAAAACACAGGAGACAGCAGTTGTTGGCGAGGATGTGGAGAAAGAAGAACACTCCTCCACTGCTGGTGGGATTGCAAGCTGGTACAACCACTCTGGAAAGCAGTCTGGCGGTTCCTCAGAAAACTGGGCATGACACTCCCAAAGGATCCAGCTATACCACTCCTGGACATATACCCAGAGGCTTTACCTGCATGCAATAAGGACACATGCTCCACTATGTTCATAGCAGCCTTATTTATAATAGCCAGAAGCTGGAAAGAACCCAGATGTCCCTCAACAGAGGAATGGATTCAGAAGATGTGGTATATTTACACAATGGAATACTACTCTGCAATTAAAAACAATGAACTCACGAAATTCTTAGGCAAATGGTCAGAACGTGAAAATATCATCCTTAGTGAGGTAACCAAATCACAAAAGAACACACATTGTATGCAGTCACTGATAAGGGGATATTAACCCAGAAACTCAGAATACCCAAGACACAATTCACATATCAATAGATTTCCAAGAAGAAGGAAGGAGAGACCCCTGGTCCTGGAAAGACTGGATGTAGGGGAATGCCAGGACAGAGAAGCGAGAGGGGGTTGAATGGGGAAAAGAGGGAGGGAAGGGGGCTTATGGGACTTTTGGGGAGGGAGGAAACGGGAAAGGGGAAATGATTTTGAATGTAAATAAAAAAAACTTAGAAAATAAAATAAAATTTTTAGAAAAAGAAATATGGTTTCATTCTGTATGTCTGGGCTATCCTTGCGTGTAACTGTTTAACCCCAGCTATTCTTAAAGTTCCAACAGTGCTCCTGCCTTCTAGTACTGGGATTACAGGTATCTCACTACATGTAGCTAGGCATATTTTTTCCTACTTTTGCTTTTCATGGGCACTCTAGTTTAGAACTATACTGATTCACAAATTTCATGTGTAGAGGGTAAACCCCAGCTTGGTGTTACTTGGAGGTAATGGAAGCTTTAAGAAGTGGCGCCTAATGAGAGGCACTCTCAAAGGGCAGAGTGCGACCATGGTGCCTCCCCTCCTCTCTTGCTCCATGACTCATATGAGGTAAATGTTTATGCTCTGCCATGTTCTCTTTCTGTGATATGATGCTGCAGGCTCAAAGCAATGGGATAGACAATAGACTAAAACACTTGCACTTGTGAGCCCAAACTAACCTCATTGCTTTTTGCGGTTGTCTCTCTTGGCATTTGTTGCAGTAGACAAACTACCATGTTGGATCTTTCACTTGGTTCTATAGTCAGACTTTTCTGTATGGATCCTTGACATTTCAGTGAATGATGGTGTTTAGAAAGCAAATGTGTGAAGGGCAAGTACACAGATGTTTTAGGATGGAGAGATAGCTCTACATACTGGTATAATAGTGGATACATTTCATTATACATTTATCCAAACCATTATGGTGCACATAACCGAGGATGAACTACCATGAACTTGGGTGACTATAATACATTATTCTATCAAGATATCACATATCCTGATATGTGAGGCCAACGTGGGATGTTGGAGATGTCTGTAAAGGCAGTCCTTTACTTACTGTCATGTACTTATGTTACAACGGTTTGATTACAGTTTTTCTATAGTATGACAGTGATATACTTTTTTGATAGTTCTTCATTGTCAGCTAGACGGGAGTTGAAATTATGTAGGCAATACCTCTGAGAGCATCATTGAGAGTATTTCCAGAGAAAAGACCCATTCTAAATTTGGGTGGCACCATCACCATCTATGGGCTGGAGTCACAGCCTAGAGAAAGCCTGGAGAGGGAGGACAGAGAGAGAGAGCTGAGCACAGTCTACCTCTCCCTTGTATTCTGACTACAGGTACAATGAGGCCGGCCACCTCCTAATGCTGCTACTGTGTCTTCCCTGGCATGGGTCATTCAAACTGTGAGCATCAAGAAGCATGTATCCTTAAGTTACTTTTTTCATAGCTTCTGTAGCAGAGAAGAGGACAATCAAGAAACAAAACATTTAAAGCAAAGCAGACTTAATTTTTTTTTTCATTTTCATCTTTGGGCTGGTGCTGCTCATGATAGGAGGGTTTCTTATGATAGTGGAGAATAGCAACAACCCAGGCTCGCAGTCGGCTGCATGATCATGAGGAGGAAGTCAGTGTTCTCTGTGTGTTACGCTCTGGTGTTCATTGGGTTAAGTGTTCTAACATCATTTTTTTTAATTAAAAATATTTTGTATATAGTGTATGTTGATCATATTTCCCTCCCTAAATTCCTCCTAGATCCTTTCCAACTTCTTACCCACCCAACATCATATTCTTTTTTTTTTTTTTGAGGATCTTAAAACACACACACATACACACACAAAAACCACACACACAAAAAAAAAAACCCACACATACCACAAATCCACTTACAAACAACAGTCTACCTACAAACAGCATATCAGGACATCACTACTTTATGAGCTGAAGGTCACCTGCACATCTTAATCAACTTAGTTCAGAATCTAAATCTTCTGTAAATGTGAAATCTATTTTGTAAAGAAAACAACACATGCCCACTAGAGGTCTTCATTACAAATGGGGTGTTATTGTAGTTTCTAGACCCTCAGGAAACACGACTGAGGGATTGCAAACACTGACACATTTCCATCTTCCTATCTTCTCCCGTGTTCCATTCCTGCCAGGGCATTTTCTTATCTTTTTTTCTCTAATATATCCAGTCAGTGAGTACATTGATTTTACCGTGTGCTCACTCTGGTGCTAGGGAAGAATCACAAAACAGTACAGGACTCTTGCTCCAGAGGAGCCCTTGTTTTACAGTTCTCTTAACCCAGGATGATTCTGGTTTGGTGTGCTTTGGATTTGAGTCAGGGTTTCTCTGTGTAGCCCTGGCTATCCTAGAACTCACTCTGTGGATCAAGATGACCTTGAACTCAAGATATCAGCCCAACTATGCCTCTGGAGTGTTGGGGTTAAAGACATGCACTACCTCCTGGTTGGTGATTTTTTTTTAATATTACTGTTAAGGTAATCTTCAGTAATTCACAGTTTTGATCATCACGCCTATTAGAAATATTGTTTATTAAAATACAAATTATGTAACAATGTTCGTCTGAATCTTTAAATTGTTTGTCAATATGCAAAACTATTATTTTTGTCTTAGTAAAAAATTTTCCAGCCAGGCGGTGGTGGCTCACGCCTTTAATCCCAGCACTTGGGAGGCAGAGGCAGGCAGATTTCTGAATTCGAGGCCAGCCTGGTCTACAGAGTGAGTTCCAGGACAAGCCAGAGCTACAGAGAGAACCCTGTCTTGAAAAACCAAAAGAAAAAAAAATTCCTTAATACATCAAAAGAAACAACTCAGATTTTAATCAAGGGCGAATTCCTCCCCCGCTACAATGGTACAATATAACTCTAAAACATTTGGAAAATACTATAGTTTGTAAAGTAGAAAAAAATGTGTATTTAACAGTTGAAACAAATTAATTGAGAGGATTTCTTTATATATTGCTTTAAAGCTATTTGGTTAAAAAATTAGTGTAGTATTTTAAGAGAATGGTAGAGAATCCACAGCAATACTTCTAGAAGACAAATACTAGGACTGCATGTTGATGATGCACAGGGTGCACAGAGGACAGGGCCCTCTGGAAATCCAAGTTAAAGATGTAATGTTGTTTGAGTTTTGTCATAATTTTTTCCACTATTCTGTTCCTGTGTTAGAGATTATTTTTTCACAAACTACAAACTTTCAAGCTGAATGATTGCTCAGTTGTTTCCTATCTTTAAAATCAGATAAAATGTTATAAAAATTATATAAAATTTGATCATTTCATTATCTTCTATATTCCGCAAATCTTCAGTTAATTCATACGTTACATTTTTATCATTTCAGAAGCATTGTTTTCATAATTTTCTTCATCTTGTCTCATTTTGATCTTTCTTGAAGTGTTGGCCCAGCTATCACTCTGGGTAACTTTTTTAATTGGCTACTTTCAGTGTTTCGTATCTTTGGTTTATTTTTTATCATTGTGTATGTGGAGGGGAGGGGTACATGCATTGTGTGGTGCACACATGTGAGGGTGTGTATGTGGAGGTCAGAGGACAATTTTGTAAAGTTGCTTTTCTCTTTCACCTTTATGTTGGTTCTTACATTCAAACTAGAGTCATCTGCCTTCCTTGTAGATAGGAAGCATCTGTACCTGGTAGGCCACATAGTGACCATGTTTGGGTCTGGTTTCGTTGTTGTTGTCTTTCCTTCCAATACATGTGGGCATTTTTTCCCCTGCTATTTAGACAATTTTGGTATAGGAGTGCACCACAAAAAGTTGATAACGCTTGTTGATATTTATCAATTCTCTCCAATCATTATTGACTTTCTCTATGTGTTTCCCTCATTTCTTTAGGGTCCCTCCCCCCCCCCACACACACACACAAATAGTAATGCGCCAAAACTCATATACTCTATAGAGGAGAACTACTTGGCATCAGATGTCAGACCCACTATTTATGTGACCTTGGCCAAAGTACCTGGCCTTTCTGAGTCCTTCTGTCCTGGATTGAAAAGAATGAGAATAGTAATGTTGTTTGCCTCCTAGAGTTTGTGTGAGAATTAAATGTTTAGGCAATTCACTTGAGAATATACATGCATGCAAGTGTTAGCTGTTTTTGCTGTTTTGCTTTAAAATCCACTGGAAAAGTACGTTTGATTTGTTTTTCTTATTCATTGATAGTTTAGTTTTCTGTTTATTAGCACAGTGATTTTATTTAAGTCTGGATTTGAATGCAAGATATTATTTTTGATAAGTGACTTAGACCTTGTCATTTACACAACTGATGGCTAGACCAGTGCTGTCACTGGGCAGCCTATTCTTGTTCTATTTCTAAATGACAGCATTTATGGAGAACATCATCTGATTGCTTTTGTTAGAGTTGTTTTGCTTCATTTGTGACATTCAAACTTTCATAATGCTTTTTTGAAAACACATTTTAAAATTATATGAATGCTTTCCAAGTTAATAATTATTAACTCTTTTGTTCCACAAAGTTTCTCAACCACTTTGAATTCTTTCACAGTAGAGGAAGGTATTGTATATTTTTGTTTCTTTTTTGTTCTCCTTTCATATGATGTAGTTTAATCTTCAGGCACATTTAAGAGGGAAATGGAAGGGAGTTAACTGAGTCTTGATTTTGACCTGCCAATTTATCTGGAATAACTAGCTACATTCCTTCCCTTTCTTAATCATTAGCTTCTGATTGTCCCATCATTATCTTCTTTGCCAGTCCCATGTTTTCCTTGTAATTTACTTAAATTTCTTCAGCAAGACATAAAAATGGTGCTTTTAAATAATGACAGGTTTTACATGCTTGTTTGTTTTGTTCTCATTACTGGACTATGTAGAATCTATAGCTTTGCTTAGAACATGTGCTTATGTGCCTAGTTCGTGCAAGACATTTGGTTCAAACCCTGACATCATAAAAAGAAAGAAAGAAAAATAAATAAAGAGACAAAACAAGTAAAACATGAGCATGCCAAAGCAAGACTTCTGGAAAGAGAATGAGAATTTTCACTGAACAAAACACTGAACAGAGCCACAGGAAGGGCAATCTTGTTGGTATACTGATTGACAGCTGCACAAAGGTATGAGTTACAACTACAGGAGACCTGTCTCTGCTGATCATGCTCCTGTCAACATGTTAAAAATTCTTGAAAATCACTTGACATTTGGTAAGAATTATGGCAATCACTGACCCCACAAAATGACCCAGTACAAGAAGAGCAAAAAGTCTCTCTGTTCCCAGTAAAAGTAACAGTATGACCAGTAGCAAAGTAGCCATGGAAGGACTATGTTCTACAAAATAAAAAATAAAGAGAAAAGAGGAAGAGGAGGAGGAGGGGGAGAAGGGGTAGTAGAGGCAGAGGTGATTGTGCTAAAGCATGAGGTGTGTTGAGCTCAGTTATAGACCTAAGAAATGTTGGCTATAAAGGAATGTGAGCATTTTGAACTAGGAGATAAAAAGAGAAGGGGCCAGATGATCTAGTTCTGGTTTTGTTATAAAGAAAATAAAATCATCATCATCACCACCATCATCATCATCATCATCGTGTGTGTGTGTGTGTGTGTGTGTGTGTGTGTGTGTGTGTGTGTAGAGAGAGACAGAGACACAGACAGACAGACAGACAGACAGAGATAGAGAGAGACAGAAACACTGAGAAAAAGATAAAGGATCAAATGCTTTGGGGTAAGAGCCAGGGAAGAATGATCAATGAGGGACAGTGTTTGTAGAACTGATGTCTCCCCAAACCCTTGAGATTGTATTTTTGTTTATTTATTTTTTATTAGATATATTCTTTATTTTCATTTCAAATGTTGTCCCCTTTCCTGGTCCCCTCCCCCCGCCCGAAAATCCCATAAGCCATCTCCCCTCCTCCTGTTCCCCAATCAACCCCTTCTTGCTTCCTTGTCCTGGTGTTCTCCTACACTACTGCATCAAGCCACATTTGATGTCCAACAAGGCCATCCTCTGCTGCCTAAGTGTCTGGAGCCATGGGTAACTCCATGTGTACTCTTTGGTTGATGGTTTTTGTCCCTGGGAGCTCTGGGAGTACTGTGTGGCTCATATTGTTGATCCTCCTATGGAGCTACAAACCCCTTCAGCTCCTTGGGTTCTTTCTCTAGCTCCTCCCTTGGGGACCCTGTGCTCAGTTCAATGGCTGGCTGAGAGTGTCCTCCTCTATATTTCTCATGCACTAGCAGAGACTGTATATTTTTATACAAGGCCAGAGGTGTTAGTACTAAGCTGTGACACCTATTTATGAGGCAAGTGGACAGTGCCACTAGACAGAAGAACTGGTAAAGCTGAACAGGCTCAGAACCTGGGAAATCTCAGAATTGAAAACGGCAGGAGTGGAGCCGGCTCCCTGACAAGCTCTACGTGTTCTGGAACACTTAACCGTGACACCCCACTGAGAGGACCATAGGAATCAGTCAAGCAGCATAAAAATCTGGAGTTCTCCATGCTAGTAAGGTTATCTAGACTGGCCCCAAGTGTTCGGGCAATGGGCTTTCCTTCCTGAGCATTCCTTCTCGAAAAAGTTGTTTAATCCCTGGCTCACCCTGAGTAAGGTGTATGCATTCACATCCACAATCAAATAAAACAGTTTGGACAATCAAGGACTGTCTCTTCATCAAGGATTGCTTGGGGCAGGGGCAGGAGCAGGGGACGGGAGGGGTGGTGGAGGTGAGGGAGGACGGGAACGGGTACAGGGTCCTTCATAGTAAAGAGCTGAATCTCCCTCCCTGAGAAAGACTTATCTTTCCCAGCCCCTCCGTAGGTACTCTTGGGAAAGAGAGTACCAGAACTCTGTTCCCAACTCCCAGTGGTACCCCAGAGATTCTGAAAGTTGCAGTGAGCCAATACTCACTGTAGCTTGTCAGAAGGCTGAGACCCAGAGGAAGGTGGAGTTCCTTGGAAGTTAGCCTATATAGCTCCACGGGAGAGGTAGAGCTGTGACAGGAAACCTGAACATGAATCCCAAAACAACAGGGGAACAGAGTCCTAGTTGTGTGTCCTCTGTCCTCGCTAACATTCTGGAAAACAGGACTGGATTCCTAGAATCCCTCATGATTCAGAGGAAATAATAAAAGAAATCGTGACAGAGAAGACTGTAAAAGCATCGTGGGTTTTGGGGGAAGATTTCTTATTGAGCTAGCTAGCATTTACTGAGTACACTGCACTGGATGGCCGGGGAGCCCAAAGGTCTTCTGTCTCAATCCATATGGTGCTGATATTGAGTCCAGGTTTCTGTTGTGGTAGCAGTTTGTTTAGTATTTGGCTTCTGTTGTTGTGGGTTCCTAGGGGTATTATTCAAGTCTTCATGGTTTCAAGACAGGTAGTCTACTGACTGAATTTAAAATAAATTTTTTATTATTTCTTTTAATTTTGGGTTTGTAATATAATTACACCATTTCTTCCCTCCAAACTCTCCTATGTAGTCCTTTTTATCTTTCATAATTATAACCTTTTTGTTATTACTAGTTCTTATATGCATATATATTCCTAAATATAACCTGCTCAGTCTGTTTGTGGTTACTTGTATGCATGTTTTCAGAGCTGACCTTTTAGTACTAAATAATCGATTGTAGGGCTCTTTCCTGGGGAAGATGATTTCTCTCTCTCTCTCTCTCTCTCTCTCTCTCTCTCTCTCTCTCTCTCTCTCTCTCTCTCAAATCCTTAGTTGACTGTGGCTCTTTGTGTAAGGTTGAGGTGTTTCCTGGGGTATTTCTCCTGTCAAACAAAATACAGAGTTGTGGAGGCCAGTGTCAATGAATACATCTAGAAAACAACTCCTACACCTAAGGCTCAGGAAATATTGCAGATGGAACAGAAAGATTGTAAGAGTCAAAGGATAGGAGAGTTTGCTGTGAGACTGTCTCCTAGGAATGTCAGAAGCTGCATCCATAAAGCCTTGCCAAAATAGTTTTTATCCATAGGTTACACTTAACCTCTTAACAGACTGTCAAAGTGAGAGTTTTGTTTTAAAAGGTAATCGTTAAAATTGTGTAAAATGTCCTCTTCTATAATTATGGTTTTTTTTTATTTTGAATCAAAGAGATCTTTGAGAATGATAAGCATGTATTGATAGTTCTCCCACCAGAGGGAAAAGCTTGTTTTTCATACAGAAAATTGTCTAAAATTTAATCTTTGTTAAAAATCGAAAACCTTTCTTATTCCTCATTAAAACTGTGGGGGCAGGGGCCCTTAGGAAGCCAGAAGCAGCAGGCACCCAGTTAAGAGTCACTTAAGTGATATGAACTGAATTCAGGTCCTCTGAAAAAGCAGTCATGTGATCTTAACAACTGAACCATCTCTCCAGTCCTTACTTTTTTTTTTCTATATTTTTTTATTTACATTCCCAATGATTTCCCCTTTCCTGGTTCCCCCCTCCCCGAAAGTCCCATAAGCCCTCTTCCCTCCCCCTGTTCTGCAGTCAACCCCCTCTCGCTTCTCTGTCCTGGTATTCCCCTACATCCAGTCTTTCCAGGACCAGGGGTCTCTCCTTCCATCTTCTTGGAAATCAATTGATATGTGAATTGTGTCTTGGATATTCCAAGCTTCTGGGTTAATATCCACTTATCAGTGACTGCATACCATATGTGTTCTTTTGTGATTGGGTTGCCTTACTAAGGATGATATTTTCCAGTTCTGACCATTTGCCTAAGAATTTCATGAATTCATTGTTTTTAATTGTAGAGTAGTATTCCATTGTGTAAATATACCATATCTTCTGTATCCATTCCTCTGTTGAGGGACATCTGGGTTCTTTCCAGCTTCTGGCTATTATAAATAAGGCTGCTGTGAACATAGTGAAGCATGTGTCCTTATTGCATGCCAGGGAGGCCTCTGGGTATATGCCCAGGAGTTGTATAACAGGGTCCTCCGGGAGTGTCATGCCCAGTTTTCTGAGGAACCGCCAGACTGCTTTCACTTCACGCCAGTTAGAATGGCTAAGATCAAAATCTCAGGAGACAGCAGGTGCTGGCGAGGATGTGGAGAAAGAGGAACACTCCTTCACTGGGGATTGCAAGTTGGTACAACTACTCTGGAAATCCAGTACCTACTTTTAATATTTTACTTTATCTTTTTTTATTTATGTGGTGCTTGGGAGATGAATTATACTAAGGAACAAAAATAGAGGTCAGAAAATGACTTCTAGGTATTGGCTTATTGGCTTCCACCATGTAGGTTCCAGGGATCAAACTCAAATCATCAGGCTTAGCAGCAAGCATCTCTACTTGCTGAGTCCATCTTGCCAACCCTCTTTTTAAAATGTAATTGTATGTAATTATTATTTTCCACTTTTTCCATATTATAATTTTGCTCTAAATTTTAATTTAAGTTGTACTGTTCAAGTATACCTTTGGTGATTTACTTTATTTTCAGAAAATTTTATCATTTATATTAATGTCTTCTTATGTGTCATTTTCTCTTATATTTTGCTTATATTGACTATGTTAATTATATTTATTTGAGCTACACTGAAACTCCACAACAATAGGGAATTGTGTTCAGCTGCAACATCTTCAACAGCAGCTGCGGAGCTGACAATAAATAATAAAATTAAAATTATTTTAATATATTATCTATTTTGATTTCACTGCCTTATTGTTAAAAATTATTCAATATGCTTAGATTTAATTTGTCTATATCTGATAAATAATGGCTAATAATTCTTTCATAAAAATGTATATGGGTTCTTCGTATATAAAGTGACCATAAATTTGTCATCCAAACAAGATTAGCTTAGAAAGTAAGATGCAGGCCTCTTGAATTCATGATGAAATACCACACATGAAAAACTATTTGTGATTATAGTCGATGTTATAGGATGAACAGAGTCTACCACCAAGATCTTACATTGAACAGTTGTATTACCATATTCTAATAGATGGCCAGCTATGAGATCTTGTTACTTGAAGACATGTTGCACAATAATTCATTTAGGGACTTTAAAAAAATTTCTTTCATTAGTTGCCCATATTAACAATTGTGACACTCCCTGCCTTTGTAAGTCATTTCAAGACCATTTGAAATGAAGAGTGTGAAAGAAACTCAAGCCATACCAACTACAAGCTTGAATGACAAGTATTTTAAATTGCTTGAGGAGAAGTAAGAGAGAAAACTTGTTTACTAATGGCCATATTCTGCTCCTACTTTCTACATCGAAAATCTTTGTGATTGAGTGTGTCTGGGGTTCCAAAATTTGAGACTGAATACTGTGGGAGGAGTCCCTATAATTATTAGGTAGGTCCTTATAATTCTTACATTAGTAGTTCTACTGCAAAATGGACCCAAAGTAAACATCATTTCAGGCCTATTCATTTTGCAATTGAATTAGATCCCATACTCTTAGTTTTCAAACAGTTTCATGATTACAAATTGCAAATAAGGGAAAGATTAACTTTGTGTGTGTGTGTTTGTGTGTGTGTGTGTTTGTGTATGTGTGCCAGAGGGAGGCCAGAGAGCTGTTTTGAGTGCCTTTCTTTATTTCTTTCCACCCCACCTCCATTTTTGAGACAAGGTCTCTCCCTGAACCTGGAGCTCAGCAGAGAATCTCCAGGATTCACCACCTTTCCCACAAAGTTCTGGGCTTATAGATGTGCACCACTCAGTATGTCCAACATTTAGCTTGTTGCTGGTAAGCAAATTTCAGGCCCTTAGGCCCATGCAGCAAGCATTATCCTCACTGAGCTATCACCCCTACTAATTAGTTAGTGAACATCTATAGAAGCTCACTCAAGTAGATAAAAGACAGCATGAGGATGCTGTCCTTCACTTTGAAATACACCCACTCAGTTTGGTGATTGTTTTCCCCTTGTGCCTGCTGCTGTGACATCCATGGATCCACTGATGTTTTATTTGCATTTTATGCAGTGCTGATTTTGATGTAATAGAAAAAAATTAACCTTAAAAGGTCCTAAAATTCTGTATAAGGCAACAGAGTTTCAGTCTCATATCTATCCAACAAGGTCCTAGGGATTAGCAGGAGCCTTTTCCTCGTGGAAGCCTCATTAGAACAGCTAGCACAGGTGTGGATGGGAGTATGGGGATGAAGATGTGAACAACCCTGAATTTTCTCAAAATTCACTCAGTATTTCCAGAGATAGTCAAGAAAGAATGGTATGAGATTTTTTTCTGGCTTTGTTTTTAATTTTTCCATACCAGAGGGAAAAATAACCTCATTTTGGAATGAAGCGAAGAATGTTTTAGAAGGATATACAGTGGTTCAAAGTGCTAGCAGTTCAAGCATGGGGATTTGAGTTTGGCCCTCAAATCCTACACAAATCAAACCACCTATCCACCTACCCATCTGTCCACCCACCCACTCAACCAACCAACCAAGTGTAGTGCTTTCTGTTTATAATTTCAAAACTGGGGTTGCATAGACAGGTAGATTACCAGGGCTCACCTGCCCTATAGTCTAGCTAACCTACATGGTGAAGCTCTTGTCGCTGACAGACCCTGTCTCAGAAAAAAAAAAAAAAGGCAGATAGCCTCTAAGAAACAATCACCCAAGGTTGTCCTCTGGCGCGCACACACTGTTTTCCATACCAGGTTCCAGGTTTACTCTATATATGCTCTCAGGATAAAGGGCAATGGATTTTAAAAACCAATTGCTTTTCCTCTTACAATGTTCAAATTATAAATGTAAAGAAGACTTGATGAAATGTAGTCATCCCCCAGCCTGAGGTGTGGTTGACTGAGCAATCAGGACAGAAGGCATTCAAAAGCAGATTCCTCATCTACCCAGTGACCTAGTGACCAATGGCTAGTAACTAGTGACCTCGTAATAACCCAATTGGCAGAAGATTTCCTTTTCAGTATGAATAGAACCCTGTTACTCCATCCAACGTGATGCTTAGGCTTAATAAATGCCATTCTTACTAAAAAGGGATATGTTCTGCAATAACCAAGCTGAGTGTTGCCTAGCTTCATGATTCTACATTTTGTATTAGTTTAGCTTGGTCCAAAAGCCAAATGGCATTATTGTTAAAGCTTCTAAACATGACATTCTCCTTAACTTTATTTTCAGGACAGCAAAGCCCTGTTTTCATATATGAAAACTCTAAATAAGTGTATTTATGGGTGTACTGAACTGCCTTCTCTGCAGTCAAAATCTATTTGATCAATGAAAACCAACCTGGCCATTCAGGAATGAATGCAAAATAAATATCTTCCTTAATAATTCAAAAAAAAAAGAAAAAAAAGAAAAAAAGAAATCCCAATCCTCAGTTCCTCCAAATATAACACACCTAAAAATCGATAATAAGACCTTATGAATGGACCTTGATCTAGTATCACTGGTATGCACATAAAAAAACAGACTGGTGTGATATGGACTGAAGCTCAAACAGAAACAATCAAATAAGCCAGATATCTACAAACCAAAGAGAGAGAGGACTCCTGGGAAAAGAAACCTGCCAATATCTTTATCTGAGACATTCTCTCCTCCAGAACTGTGATCAAATCAATTCCTCTTTCATTTATTTTTAACTGATATAATAAAACATAGATGCTTTGCCTGTTGCTGGTGTTCCATTTAACTTTGGATACATGTACATTGCATAATCTTAAAATCAGATTCAACGTAATGACCTAGTTTGTTTTCGAGTGCTGTGATAAATGCCATGACCAAAAGTGACTTATGGAGGAAAGGTTTTGTTTTGTCTTACACTTTCAGGTCACTATCTCTGACTGGGTCCAGTTAGGATAGGAGCTAAGGTTGAAACTGAAGGCAGGAACTGAGTCAGAATACATGAAGAAACACCACTTACTGGCTTGCATTCCATGGCTTGTTTAGTCTACTCTCGTATACAATCCAAGACCACCTGCTGAGGGGTGGGGGCCTTCCATATCAATCATTCATCAAGGAAATACCCCCATAGACTCACCTACAGGCAGATCTCATGGAAGCATTTTCTCTCTTGAGGTTCCCTTTTCCCAGAATCTATCTTGTGTCTAGTATACAAAAAACTAACCGGACCACATATTTATCTCCACAGACATGTGCATATTTTTGTGATTAAAGATTTTAGCTTTTGGAAATGGGCAGTACTTCATTGTCTGTAGTTACCTACTTACTTTCTAACATTTAAGCTATATAGTATTAAAGCATTGTTTTGGAAACCCCAACAGATAGATACAGTTAATTTCTATGAAATTTAATATTTATTCTCTTAAGGGTTACAAAATGGTGGATCACCAACCACTTGCCTTTTTTAAGAATGCATATGTATGTTTGACCTATATTGTACTTCAAAAATTATTAAATTAGCTTCCAACAAATAACTTAGAAACCAGATTTCTCTCCTCGGTATCTCAAGAAAACCAACAGCATTCTCCATAGAACAATGACTGTTTTATCTCTTGGAGGTAGTTATATGGAATACTGGCTTTTAAGCCATGTTTCTGGAGAAAATTGCTGAATTATTTTACTGGGTAACATTATTATTATTTCTCCCCTTTGGGCCTATGGTTTTTTTTTTTTTTGTCATTGGTTAATCTTTGAAAAGCAGGTTAGAAGAAAGGCTGATTTGACATGCCTTCTCTTATATACACACTTAACTTCTGAGTCATGATTATAGATTTGAGGACAGGGTATATCTCCCAGTACTGTAATCAAATTCAATCTGCTCAAACTCATGGCTTACTCAGGAGTTATTTCCTCTGGATTCAGTTTCAGCTCTATCTGTGTTAGAGTGCTCTGACTGACCCAGATGCTCTCCTTTGTCATCTGATACTTTCGGTTAAAGGGTAGAGGTGTCTGTGGAGGTAGGGCAGATCTCCTTTTTTTTTTTTCCTGTGTCTGGAACTTGTTAACAGTCTACTTGTTTTTCTTCTAATTTACCTGCCGTGAAAGCAATGGGTAAATATCCCAGACTACTTATTTCTAACTGGTTTTTATTCTGCTCTTCTCCCAGAGAATAATGGGAATAGCACTTAGCCAGGATTATTGGAATCCTTATCATATGACTGCAGCATCCCTTCTGGTTGCTTCATGAACTTTGTGAATTATTACCCAAAGGCTCGCATGTATACACTCAGTCATCAACTGACTGCACTGTTTTGACAGGTCCAAAATGCTTTAAAAGTGAAACCTAGCTCAAAGAAATAAGATTGTTGCATGGAAGTAATCTGGGGTATCTTCTCAGTGACCCTTTCTTTCTCCTTTCTTCTCCTGTCACCATGTAACAAAATCCATTTCTGCTACAAATTCTTGACACGATGATGTTCTGCCCAACTGAATGAGTCCAAGAAATCATAGATGGGATCTTCAGAAACTGAGCCCAAGCAAATATTTACTCCTTAAAGTTGATTGTGTCATGAGTTTTGTAAGAGTGATGAAAAAAATAACTAATACAAAGAGAAACTTCAAATTTCAAGTATAGACTTTCATGCAGAAAGCTCTAATCTGGCTTATGTAGGTAATGAGAATTCATAAAATCAAGAAGATTGAAATGTGTGTATGAGAAAACTTCCTCCTTCCATCACTCAAATAGAGGTTAAATTCTGCACCATTCTTTTATTATCCTCATTCTCTTTTTAACTTGCACCAGCAATAATATTATAAAGGAGACACCCTTGTCCATATTTCTTATATAAGCACTACAGCAAATTGCAGTGTTCCCTCTTGACTTAGAATACCTGGGCTTTCAGTGATTTCAGTGAAAGCACTGAGCCCAAAAAAGTAGAGAATAAAATTGTGGTTTTTCAGAGGATGCATGGTTTGAGGTTGGAGATTGAGAGATATTGATCATAGGAAGAAGGAATACTTTTAAGAGCTCTTTTATTAATTAAGATTCCCTAGAGGAACAGAACCAAACAGGTCCCACACACATATGTTAACACACACACACACAAGCACACACACCCATATGCACACACATGAGAGAGAGAGAGACAAAGACAGAGACAGAGAGATAGGTTGTATTTTGTGTCTGTAGTATAGTATATGGAGATTTGATCAGGGTATACTATTGTAATATTAGAAGATGGTTAGTACAATAGCTGTGCGAAATATGGGAAGGTAGAGAGCCCTGCAAATACATAGTCCTAGAATGTAAAAGTGTCAGAGCAAGCGGAGATGAACTATGTAGGCCCCAGCTGATCTAAAGGCCTGGAAGTTTCCAGGAGGGTCACTAGTATAAATCTGCTTTCAAAGACTACAAAAGATGGGACTTGACATACAGAGGTTATAACAGTGGTAATATGCACACTTACAATGGAAAAGTGGAGCATGTACATGTCAGATGGCTTCCTTTTGTACTTTTACTCTATCTGAGCTCCTGGATGGGAGGATAGGGCTGCTGGTTTCTTGGGTTAGTCTTGCCCTTAACTGCCATTCCACATGCCAGCCAGCATCACTTGAAATATCTTTACAGACTCACTGAAAATTGTGTTTAACTGATCCCAGGATCTCTTGATCCAGTCAAGGTGACAAGCAAGATTAACTGCCACAGATCTACTACACGACACTTTGACTACAGTTAGTGATGAGGTCACCCTCGAGAAATGCTGAGAGCATATTTAAAACATGAGGGTAGCATTCGTGTTCACGGTTTTCATAGTCCTTCTGCTAGATCTACACAGGTAAATAGATCAGGTCACCTAAGGAAAAGGCACATAATATTTACACACTCATTAAAATAATTGATTTTGATAAAAAACAATAGTTGATTTTAAAAATTAGTCTTAAAATTAATCCTCCAAAATTGTATACATTAAATATTGAAATTTTAATGTGTAATAACAAATGTTGTATAACCCACTTATATGGAAAGAAATTTTAGATGAGCACCTGCAGTGACCTAAATCATGCTGTGTAAAGAACCCATTCTTAAAGACATGGGCCTCAAATTCCTGATCTTTCCAAGACCTTTATCATGAAAGGATGCTGAATTTTGTCAAATGCTTTCTCGGCATCTAATGAAATGACCATGTAGTTAAAGACAGACTTACAGTTTATAATTGTCAAGTGCTGTGACTAATCTTAATTGACAATTGGATTGGTTTGAGAAGTTTCTAAGAGATTATTAAAGGACACTTCTTTGTGTGTCTATGAGGATGCTTCCAGAATTAAATGGTGGTAAGCAGGGGAGCCTGCCTGATTTTAGCCCAAGAATGTGGACTCTAGCTAGAACAGAAGATAAAGAAGAAGGGCTCCCATACTACAGACCCTCTCCCTCTCTGTTTTCTGACTGCTATGATGTAAGCGGCTGGGCTCCACTCTGCTGTCTTCACCTTGTTGGAATCTTGTCCCCTGAAACTAGCAGTCAAAATAAATATCTCTTCTCGAGTCATCAACAAAATACTGGCAGGACTCCGGGAAACATTGTTGTGTTGCAATCATTTCCAGTCGCTGAAGTGATCTTTGTGCAGGCACCTGGTAAAATGTAACAGCCATGCTTCAAGCCAAATTAAGACCACGTGCGTTAGGCCCAGCTTCATTTGGCAACACTTGAGAATTTCTCTCATTAGTGATGATTCTCAAGCATTCACATTTCCTAGTCATCTAAGAAGTTTGCACATAAGTAGATTCCCAAATCCTGAGGCATTAACCAACCCATTAACCAACCTTGGCAGTTTAGAAACCATCTAGCTGAATTTGATGGCTCATAGAAGCATCACTGACCTTCATTAGGGAAAGAAAACAGTGTGAAAGAAGGCAACAGTGAGGAGTAACTCAACCCAGGAAAGGTCTTTCTGTGGCCAATGTAGCACATGTCTTTAATTTTAAAGGCCCTTACAGACAAGTTTCTCAAGATGAGAATATCAGAAGCAGTGTGTTTCTCTCTGATCAGATGTATAGGTTATATGAGAAGGCATTGGCTATTTAGGTAGTAGCCTGTGGCCATTTGGGTTCTCCTTTGCTTTAATTTTCCAGTAATCTACCTGAATCAATTTTACTTACACTAAATGTGTGATATGATGTGAGGATTGCTGTCGTTATTTTTCTAACACCTACTCTTCTGGCCAGTATTTATGTCAACTTGACTTGGACAAGAATCATTTGGGAAGAAGGTATCTCGGGCTGGAGAGATGGCTCAGCGGTTAAGAGCACTGACTGTTCTTCTGAAGGTCCTGAGTTCAAATCCCAGCAACCACATGGTGGCTCACAACCATCAGTAATAAGATCTGACGCCCTCCTCTGGAGTGTCTGAAGACAGCTACAGTGTACTTACATATAATAAATAAATCTTTAAAAAAAAAAAGGAAGAAGGTATCTCAATTGAGAAACTGACCGCCCCCCACCCAGATTGGCTTGTGGGTAAGCACGTGATACATAGCTATCTATCTATCTCTGTATCTACAAATTTATCAATCAAAAATCTATTGTCTATTTAGATATATTTATCTAGATATAAGTATGCATATCTCTATAGAGATAGATAGATAGATGATAGATAGATAGATAGATAATTGATATTTTTTTCATCTTTTCACTAACCCAAAAACTCTCTAAACTCTCTCATTTGGAATTTCTTTAACAATTTATTTTAATTTTTATGTGTGTGCATGTATTACCCACATGGAGGTCAAAAGAGGGTATGGGATCTTCTGGAACTACAGGTCGTTGTAAGCTGCCCGTATGGGTGTTGGGAGATCAATTCTGGTCTTTGGGAAGAGCAGAAAGAGCAGAGGGCTCCAAAAGGTGTTAAGCCCTCTCTCCATCTCTTCATTTGGAATTTTTGTTGAAGGACTTTGTGAAGAATTCATTACTTGTACATGGTGGATTGAATTACTGGTTATTTGTGCTTAGATGAATCTCTAGTCACTTCCTACCTGTAAAAGTAATTTTTATTGACCTGATGTAATGATTGTATTGGAGGCTTACTGCTGAATAAGCTCACCTTCTCTAGTTCTCTCTGAACTCTGGCTGGCTGGTTCAACCCAGCTGTTTTGCCTCAAATTCCTTTTCAAGCTGACTGAATCGATCTGGCTTCTCTCAGCTTCTGACTGAATTACTCTGCTTAGCCTCAAACTAGCTATAGCAATCTGTACAAAACTTCTGTTTCCTTTTTATTCTTTGGCTTCAAATGCCTCTACTGACCTGCATGAACTCATGAAGGAACTCACCTCCACTGCACTGCACTCACGGCACTGACACTCCCAACTGACTGACCACTAATTCACTCTGCACTGTTTTTAAATACCCTCCCTTTCCTGTCCTTCTCCTATAAGTTGGGTGTATCCAGTCTCTGACTCATTCTGTCAAATATTTCTCTGGTTTGTTTTGCCTAGCCCTCAATTAGATATCATCATTTGGAATTAAAAATGTGTACTAAGGATATGTCTGTATTCCAGGCAAAAGAATTAAAATTGTGTGGCATGTCTGCATTCCAGCCCATCACACAGACCTAGAAGGTCTTTGGATGTGGTCAGAGCAGCCATGTTGCTGGGGTGAAATTCTTCTGCACTTAGCTAAGATCAAGGGAAGCACTGACAATTACAATCATCTAACACACATGTTTCATTTCTCTTGCAACAAACTCTCACATTGATCCCAACAAGATCCCACATTGACTTTAGATCCACCAAGAGTTAATATTGCTGGCATAAACTCAGATAAAATTGAAAGAGGCTTTATATAAATAACTAACATGCTCTTATCTCTTCTACCAGTCAGGAAATTCTAAAGACTTTAGAAGCTCTCTGTTTTTCAGCCAGGGATAAAGACCAAATATGCACAAGTTGGGATAATGTACCCACACACATATTGTATGGCTATGAAGGTATGGCCCTTTATACTCAGTTGTTAATAGCTGTACCACCTGTGCCAGGCTAAGAGGATATGTAAATGTTTGTTGATTCCCCACCTGCCTAAAAAGGATAGGCAAGCTCCCACAGGGAATGTCATCAGTTCACATAGCCCTGAGTGTGGCCAAAAGGTAGCACTGGGGAGTCTAGATTGGCTCACTCTGATTGGTTCAAAGTAAGTAGCTGTGGAATCTCTCTCACTAAGCTAATAGCACTTTTTTTTTCATGAGAAAGAGGTGTGGTATTTGAGGAAAAAAGTGCTGGTATCTGGGACTAGGGAAGAAGAGAAGAGGGAAGAAAAAGGCAGAGGGATGGAAGGAAGCAGAATGGGAGCAGGACAGAGAGGTAGAGCAGAGCAAGCCACGTGGATAGGCACACTGGCAGCGAAGTCTGATTGAGTCTGGTAATCCAGCTGAGGGACTGATCCAGAAAACAGGACAACAGCCATATACTATGCGGATGTCACTGTGTCTTCATTATTAAGCCCCAAGCAGGATCTCCCAAAGCCCCACAATATGTATTTCTTAAGATTTCACACTGTCCAACACATTCTCTCCACTGGAGTTGCCAGGCCTGTTGCCCATTACTCTCCTTGCTCCCATTTCAGCAGAGCAGACCTCAAAAGCTTCAGAGAACTCTTACTACCTGAAGTACCAGTGGGTTACACTGATTCAAGAATACTAAATTTATGTTCAACTTCTTTAGGCTCTCATAAGGGCCAACATATGGTTGATTTCTGTTTCTCCCAGAAGAATGGAGGAAAGAGCAGAATCATTCCCAATAATACTTCCTGGAATCTACAAGTTAATTCTAACTTAGCAAAATTTTATCAAAAATCTAAATGGACAATAATGTTTTATCATGATAGAAATAACATAGCAAAATTATATCTTATTACTCATTTTAAGAGTATAGGTCAGGCCAGTAGTGGTGGCATTTGCTGAAGGAGGCAGAGGCTGGAGGATCACGAGTTTGAGGCCAGCCTGGGCTACACATTGCCAGGCAGTGGTGGCGCATGCTTTTAATCCTAGCACTTAGGAGGCAGAGGCAGGCGGATTTCTGAGTTCGAGGCCAGCCTGGTCTACAGAGTGAGTTCCAGGACAGCCAGGGCTACACAGAAAAACCCTGTCTCGGAAAAAAATAAAATAAAAAAAAAAGGTGGGGCAAGCAGCCCCCCGCTCCAAAAAAAGAGTATAGATCAGTAATACTGAGTGTATTCATATTGCTGTGCAACCATCACCATCTTGGAGAATGATCTGAATGTCTATCCTCCTTAAAAATAGCAACTTCCTAGTCTCCCCTCCTTCTAAGAATAAGCTACCTTCTATTCTGTTGCTGTGCACCTTACATAAGTAGAATCATAGTTCTTGCTTTTTTGTAATGGGTTCATTATGAAACTTATAATGCCTTCAAGTTTTGCCCATATTGTTGTTTACCTGAGTACTCTTCCTCTTTCAAGCTAAATTATAGATCACACACACACACACACACACACACACACAGAGCAACTCATCATATTTTGCTCATTCATTCATCCACAGATGAACACATAGGTTTGTTGAGAGAAATTTTCATATTTATTTCACTGTCATATCTTTAGCACTTAAAAAATGTTCCTGGTATGTATTAGGTGTTGAGATAATCTGCTAAATAAATGAATTAGTATTATAAACTGTTAACGTACTTGATTATAACTATAGCAACATAATAGGAATAGGAAGAGAAGAGAGAGTGACGGGAGGTTCATTTAATCACAAATGGCCAGTGATTTAATCCGTTATGCCCTTGTAATGTAACCTCCACAGAACCCTTAACGAAAAGGCCCAAGCCCAGGGGCAGTCACAGTGCCAGTCTGCTTCTGGGTCACTTTGCTGTCACCACTTCCCTTCCCTCATTTTATCTTTCTATTTCCTTCTCTTACTATCCCCAGGTAACTATCCAATTGACTTTCACCCTGATTTTTCCTATCCTTGTATCTCAGACAAAAATCCATAGCCCACTGAAACATTTATGCAGTGATGCTGGATCAAGGCAGGGTGGATTGATTCTGTACATAGTACCTGAGCGAATATACTCTGCAGACACCTGTGGCCACGTTGGGGCTGTCATACTTCCCTCTTATCATCTATCAATCTTTACCCAAGGTTTCACTTTCAGTACAGTTTTCAAAATGCAGAGCATTGCTCCAGATGACATCTGATGTAGTAAATATAGTATTTACTAAAAGTGCTTACTTAATTCAAGCAGTACACAGTAGTAGAGCTATTCTGAAGATAATACTCTCGGCAAGCCATGATAGAGCTTAATTTCTACATTTATATAAATTAAAGTACCTCTAAGGAGTGTTTTAACAGACTTTTATAAACCAAGATGTGTCTGACAGAAATCAACTTCCATCTCAGGTCAAGTGAGATTGGGTACATTCAGGGTAGTTTGATGGCGGAGCAATTTGCAAAGCCTACAGTTAAAAGTGATTGAGGTACATTATTCAATTTTTTTTTGAAATTGCTTGCTGCTAGATTCTAGTATATTTTGTTCATGTCTAACTGGATTTTATAAGCACCCAAAGATGGGGATTTATAAAGCCGACACTGACAGAACAATAGCTCTGTTGGGCCCAACTATTCATTCTTCAAACTGAATTTCTTATTTTTCCCTCTCACTTTCTTATACCTTTTGACATTGAAACTTACAAAAGACACAGAAACTCTCTTGTGTTCTTTTACTGGACCTCGAAATATTATTTTATACTGAGACTCCTTTCACTAAAAGCAAAGCAAGACCCCTGAGTGTGCCATCTCTCCAGATGTGCACCTCTCTTGAACAAGGCCCATGCTCCTCTAAGCATTGACAACTAGGTCATCTGCATTCCTGATGCTTCTGTCCTGACCTGGTGGCCTCAGGACTTGTTGTGGTATATATAATTGGTTTATGACCCCTTCTCTCAAAGCGCATTATACCTCTTCCATGTTTTCAAACAAGAGAACTATGTGAAATTCAGAAAGTCTCAGACAATGGCTATGGTATGCCAATATCTTTCTTAGTCTGACAGTTTTTTCATATTATGCAAATAGTCATTTGCTCCAAAGCACTGCTATGTACTTTTGGATCCTGCCTGCTCAAATACCTTCCTGCCAGGGAAAGTATCCCCACTGATATGATAGGAACATGGTTATTCATGGGGGTAAGATTTGCTTTACAGGATGGAGTTCCTGCCTGGTGCTGTAAACATGGCCAAAACCCATGGCTACAGAAGTCATAGGCCCAGAGAAAGCCTATTGATTTTGTGTTTCAAAATAGTCATGTTATCAGTGAACAGATTTAAATTAAGATTTAAAAAATAGAAAAACCTATAAAAAATGTTAAGTAGCTAAAGGAGGTAGAAAACAGTTTTCTTCATCAATAACTCATAACATGAGTTATGAAATAACCAAGCTTTCATCTTCAGTGCATCACACATCCTCCTAGGACAGAGGAAACCCGGGAATGGAATCGAATGAGGCAGGGAAGTGTGTAAGGGCCCTGGTATCTGGGAATGAAGGGGTTCGGCATTTTTTCTTTCCTATTAACTTTCTTTTCTGTTCTCATTTCTTCTGATCTAACAAGTTCATAATTGGGGAAGTCTAGAAAAATTTTGCTTTAGATAAGCAATTTGAAGAGCAAGATTTGCCAAAACTGACTTCCTGAGCTAATTCGTGTCCAGTTTACCTTTAAGGGGCAAACCATGAGGAACCCCAACTGAGTCCTGGGTTTCTCATTAGCTCTTATCTGATCTCAAATACTATTTTCTGAGCCAAACCTCCTAAAGCAGGCAATTCCTAGTTGGAATGTTAACCATAGATTAGACCTTGACCATGCTTTAAGGGGAGAGAAAGTGCTCGACATTAATACCCGTTCATTTTCTTTTCCTTCTTTCAGGCAATCTGACCCTCAAGTCTTTCCCATCCTGTCATCTCTCTGATGCTCTCAAAGATGTGTGATTATAATGTGCTTTCGGTAGTTTTATGCTTTTGTTTTTGTGTTTTTTTTTTTGAAGAATTATTGATGTGCTACAAGCTAATCTGCTATAGTTGTAAGTCATGATGGACATTTTTAAACTAAAGCAGCTCTCTCTCTCTCTCTCTCTCTCTCTCTCTCTCTCACACACACACACACACACACACACACACACACATACACAAGGCTGCATAAAAAGAAAGACAAAATAGACTTTTTTCTGGCTTATGGCTTCTGTTTTGATTCTTCTGTGAAATTTTTCTCCTTATGATGCCACCACCTTGAACTTCCCTGCTATGGGCAGTCTTTCAGAACATCACAGTTGCTCTGATGTCTCTTTCATTGCATGAATTAGTGACCTTTACGAATCTGTCATTCATCTTGGTTTGTGGCATTCTCATTGAAGAAATACATGTGGTTCTACTGATTTTTAACAACTAACATTTGTAAGTAGTTATCCATCCACAGTCTTAAAAAATTATCCAACTCTTGCAACTGGGAAAGAATCTGCAGTCCAGCCTCTAACAAAGCTGACAAATGGAGTCTGTACTTTTTGCTTTTCAAAGCTCTTGCCTGCTATACATCCATCAGTTCATGAGTGACTTTGGATTATCTATCTATAATGTTCTTTTTTTTTCTAAGTTTTTTTTTTATTTACATTCAAAATCATTTCCCCTTTCCTGTTTCCTCCCTCCCCGAAAGTCCCATAAGCCCCCTTCCCTCCCTCTGTTCCCCATTGTGACCAACCAATGGCCTGTACTGAGGAACTGAAGTCAATCCCAGATTCAGCAGAATCTGGGGACTCTCGGGAATACTGATCACCAGCCTTCACTGGACCTCTCGGAAGCTTTTATTACGAGGCAGCTCAGAGTTCAAAGCAATGACAGAGAAGTAATGATAAATATATGAAGTCATTCTCATCACTTCAACTAGATGTACTGGGGCGGGAGCACTATCAAATGAGGGCTGTTAGCACAATGTCCTTGAACAAGTTAAGCCAGGGAAAGGAAATCTTGCTTGAGGCATTCCATGGGCAGTGCAGACATTCCTCTCAGAGGAAGAAAAAAGATCTAAGGGAGCAACAGTTCACAGGGCAGGATGGTGTAGGGAAGAAGTCTCTATCATATGCAGGCCACATGTTCTCTTTGAGAGAAAAAAAAAATGGAATCAGTGTTGTCTATGAGCCTTACTCTGCCCCATAACATACACTTTTTTCCCTCTCAAAATACCCAGGTAGCTGGTTCTCAAACGTATACATTAATGCTTGTCAAGAAGTAAATATTTGAAAACAAGAACCTTATTATAAAAATTTCTTGGGGAGTATTTGGGCAGAAGCAAGAGTTAAGTTAAGGAAATCCTTAGGGGTGCCCCTTTGTTGGACAATGAGGGTAGGTAGTTATGCCTCTATCTAGATAACCACATTGACCCCAGAAAGGTGTGACTAGGATAGTTGGCTCTCTTTGGCTCAAGGTGTTTCCTGAAGGACTAGGCTAAAAGTCATTAAATAATAAATCCCCATGTCTCATTCTTAGAGTACTACATATTCACTACAGGTACCAAAGTAAGCCAGAATCTAAAAAAAAAAAAAAAAATGAAGTAAGTAAAATCAAAATCCAAGTAGCTGAAAATTCTGTTTTTTGTTGCAGCTATTTTTAAATAAAAAACAGATAACAACAGTAAGTTACACAACCAGAATATCCTAAGGGCTTCATTCATAAAGATATACACATGTTATTTAAAATAACAAGACCTTAAGAAGACAAGCAAGTTTCACATTCATTTTTTTCCCCTCTTAGAAAATGATGAAGGTTATCTGAGTTCAAGCAATTACTTTGTAAAGAGTAACTTTGGTGCTCTGGTATTTCATATGTACGTTTTACTGAGAGGCTTTAGTAGAGTAATGATCTTGAAGTGGGAAGAACGAAAGAGCAGACTTTCCCTCTGGTAGAACTCTTCCCTAGGTTTGGAGGTGAATGAATATTCATTATGCCTAGACACTGGAGTAAAAGGAGGTGCTTGTAGTTGCCTTTTTAATGACTGCAGGTCTTTATTAATATATCTAATGAACAGAATAATGCTCTTCGACAAAGAGCTATCATTTTCATGATATTTGTGGGGTTAGTTTAAGCAAAATAAGCTGTTAATGTCTAAAATTGTCAAATTCCAAATTTTTAAGATGCTATTTACATGATAAGCATGGTGAGTTTTTCCAAAATGATTTATGTATATACATTTTATCTCTTGCCTGCAGCCAAATTGAAAATGAAAGTAAGGATTTATTGCTCTCTTGATATTCTAAAGTATAGCTACTACTAACCTTTAACTTCCCTTTCAGTTGGGTGTGGGTGGCTCTGTTACTATTCTTAGAAATCAGGAAGAACAACTTATGTATTTGAGGACATAGTGTTCTTAAACAGAATGGAGAAGAAATATTTCTATGTAAAAGCATCAAATAAAAATATGTCACGGCTCTAGTTTCACAAAGACTCGATGTGCCAGGGTAAGGGATACCCAGGGTGCCCCCCACCTGCTCAGAGGAAAAGTGGAGGGGACATGGGAGAAGGATTGTGAAGGGATGAGTGGGAGGGTACAGTGAGTGGGATATAAAGTGAATAAGTAAATAACAATTAAGACTCCATTTGAGGGATAAAAACAATCTATGGAAATATGACTCCTCTTACCACCAAAATATTGTTATTTTCCATGCATTGTGTGCTACAGAAATAAGCATTAATGATCTGAGGACTACAAGATGACTTGATCTTGATTTTCAAATTCAGATTCATAAAAGACGCTACATATAATTAGCATCTATATTTTCTGGTGTGAGTCAAGGGGTGTCTCAAGTCCTTCCTCTCAACAAGTTTCCCAAATGCTGCCTGTTCAGTGTATCCCTAACTCCTAGCCATTGGAGAAGTTACTGGGAATGCTTGTTCCTTTCATTCAGATGCATGTAGGAAACCCAGGTCTAATGGAAATGTTTATGCACTCAGTACTGTGCATATGTTTGTTTAGACATTCCTCTGCTGTTAACATTGAGTTCAGTCTAGCAGATTGTCTATGGGTGGGTTTCTTGCAGATATTGCAGTACTGAAAGAAAGAACTATAAAAGACTGGAAGTTTGGGGGAGGGGGTTGTGGTTCAGAGTCCTCAGTGGAAGAAACTCTAGGGGTTGCAAGAAGAACCAAAGACTGTAGCTTTCTCGGTTCTTCTCTCAGTCATGTTAGTTCCCTTTCTATCCACTGATACTCTCTCAAGTAACAACTGTTTCTGATTGACAATATCCAGTCCATATACTCGGTCCTGTTTTTACATCTGAAAGTGATAACCTACCTCTATTTCCTGCTTCTTCTGAGCTCTGAAGACAGTTCATTCTTCTCAGTCAAAACCAAGAAGAATAAAGTAAAAATGCTACTTGTAAGCAAAATACTGATTGTGTTTTCTATCAATTAAAAAATGAAACAATTTTAAGAATAAAGAAGTAATTTACTGTTTTTATTTAAAATACATTGTATTTTATCATTTATTCTTTGCATGGGTCACTAGGGACAAATGAATGTGATTTCTTATTATTGTCATTTGTATTAAAACATTTCTCTGGTGCATCCAATAATGATGTATTCTTTATATATTAAGGTTCTTTAGTTCTAAGTGTCTGATAAACCCTATATAAACATTTCATGACTGTTGGTGAAGACGTGGAATGATATTTCTTGTGATAAGCCAGTCAGAAAGCTCAAAGATACATTTTAAAGTAATAATTACTTCCATGAGTATTTTGGCATCAGAGTCTGTACAATATCTCAGTCTAGATGTAGATAATTTCATACTGGAGTGAAAGCCATCTATCTTATAGAAGATTTGTTTGGCAGGTTACCTGGTGATATCAAAACAAATCTAAGCAGTGAAACCAATCTATATTATTTAAGATATTTTTGTGTATCTAGATGTATATAATATATGATAGAATTATATGTGTGTGTGTAATGGAAATAAAATTACTAAAAAAGATTACACACAAACATGTAGATATGTATATTATAAAAGTATTTGGCTGAAGAAACCTACTTAAATAAATATTATAAAGAATTTTTGGTGAGCACACTTGAACAATTTCTAAACTTTATCTGAGCTAGCCATATATAGAAACATGAATTCACACCATGACTCTCCAAAACACACTAGTGTTTAAATTGATTCTTCTGAAATTCAATGTGAACATTTTTTTGTCCTTTTGATTACCTAGTAAAACCTGTGATCTAGCACACAAAATCTTCTTTTTAAAAAAAAAAATTTTTTTTTTTTTGGTGAAAAAGGTTTAAACTGGAGTTGAAAAATGAACTCTGTGTACTTGCTCCAGAAATAAACCTACTAAAATAGAAAGTGGTTGGCTTTTCACACGGAAGAACCAGTAGGAAAATGAGTCCTCAGTAAGAAAGGGGTACTTTAAAATCATTTCTAGTGCCTAAGAAACGCAGTCCCAAATTACTGGATGGACAAAGTGTAAGCTTTGGAAGGAATGGAAGTGTGCGTGTGTATGTGATGTTCTCAGATCTGGAAGGTTTGGGTCTGACGTCAAATAGCTTTACCTACACACTTCCACCCCTATGCTATAGCCAAGGGCAGTCCTAAGGGGATCAGACAGTTCCAAATCTGGGTTATAAACATTCATACAAAACCCCATATTTCCTGTACAGAACAGGGAGGGGAAATGAGTCTCAGGACTAAAGCCAAAGCCAAAACTATGAATTATAACATAACTTAATATTTTCTTTATATTTCAAAAGAAGCTAAGGGTTTAACCAGGAGCCTTAAATCAGGGTAGGAAGAAGCTCTATCATGAAGCTATACCCCTATCTTACTTTGTACTTTTTATTTGAAGACATGGTCACTAGGTCAGCAATTTCCCTGCGTCAGCCTTAAAGTGGCACTGTAGCAGCCCTTAAACTTGTGATTCTCCTGCCTCAGCCTCCCTAGTAGCTGGGATTACAGATCAGGCTTCCTTTCCATCTTTCATTTATAGATCTTTTGTTTTGTTGTGTTTTTGTTTTTTGTTTTTGTTTTTTTAGTTTCTATTTTTATCAATTTTTATTGGTTATTTTATTTATTTACATTTCAAATGTTATTCCTCCTTTCCAGTTCCCCTCCACAAACCCCCTTTTCTCTTCCCTCTCCCCCTGCCTCTACGAGGGTGCTCCCCCACCCATCCACTCACTCCCACCTCCCTGTCTTCTCATCAAGCCTTCACAAGACCAAGAGGCTCACCTCCCATTGATGCCCAACAAGGTCATCCTCTACTACATATCCAGCTGGAGCCATGGGTCCTCCCATGTGTACTCTGTGGTTGGTTGTTTAGTCCCTGGGAGCTTTGGGGGGTCTGGTTGGTTGATATTGTTGTTCTTCCTATGGGGTTGCAAATCCCTTCAGCTCCTATAGTTCTTTCTCTAACTCCTCCTTTGGGGTCCCTGTGCTCAGTCCAATGTTTGGCTATGTGCATCCACATCTGTATTGGTGAGGCTCTGGCAGAACCTCTCAGGGGACAGTTATACCAAGCTCTTGTCAGCAAGCTCTTCTTGGCATCAGCAATAGTGTCCGGGTTTTGTGTCTGGAGATGGGATGGATCCCTAGGTTGGGCAGTCTCTGGATGGCCTTTCCTTCAGTCTCTGCGCCACTCGTTAAGTGTGGATGCTACAGTCCTACTCAGAACGGGGAAGAAAATAATCTCGGAAGGTAGAGGGAGAGAAGTATCTTGGAGGGAGACAGGAGAGGGAGAGAAAGGGGGGGGCGGTTCAGATATGGGAGGAGATGGGGGGAGTACAGAGGGTCAGGAATTTGAAAGGAGGTGTGTAGCAGTGGGGGAGGGGGAACTAGAGGTAGCCACTAGAAAGTCCCAGATGCCAGGGACCCAAGAAGTTCCCAGGACCAGAAAGGACATTAGCTGTAATACCCAACAAAGGAGAGATAGAACCTATAGAGATCATTTGTAGATTTTTTAGTAACTATGGATATCATGCATCATAGGTGAGAAAGAAAGGGTATGGAGTTGAGTGGGTGGGAGGTGGGAAGGATCTGAGAGGCACTAAGGAAGGGGAAATTATGAACAAAATATGCTGTATGAAAATTTTTCAGTAAAAATAATCATACTATATATGGTGATGTTTTAGTTTTCTACTTATTCTTTTCTATTATTTTTTACTAAATATGATTTGTCATGAGCAGTCACCAAATCTTTATTATCAGAGTAATAGAATATATAGAAAGCAGTAAGGGAAAAAGGTCAAGTAAAATATAAAGGCAGACCTATCAGAATTACACCAGACTTCTCACAGGAAAACATTGAAGGCTAGAAGATCCTGAGCAGAAGTCATACAGACACTAAGAAAACGTAAATGTCAGCCCAGGGTACTATACCCAGCAAAACTCTCAATTACCATAGATGGAGAAAACAAGATATTCCATGACAAAAGCAAATTTACACAATATCTTTCCACAAACCCTGTGCTTAGAAGGATAATGGGTGGAAAATACCAACACAAGGCAGGAAACTACACCCTAGAAAAAGCAATAAAGTAATCTTCTTTCAACAAACACAAAAGAAGATAGCCACACAAACAGAATTCCACCTTTAACAATGAAAATAACAGGAAGCAACAATCACCTTTCCTTAATATCTCTTAACATCAATGGTCTCAATTCCCCAATAAAAAGATATAGACTAACAGACTGGCTACATAAATAGGACCCAACATTTTGCTGCATACAAGAAACCCAACTGTGATGGTATGTATATGCTTGTCCCAGAGAGTGGCACTATTAGAAGGTGTGGCCTTGTTGGAGAAAGTATGTCACTGTAGAGTTGGGCTTAGAGATCTTCCTCTTAGATGCCTGAAGATGCCCAGTCTGTTCCTCGTTTCCTTTGGATAAAGGTGTAGAACCCTCAGCTCCTCCTGCAACATGCCTTTCTGGATGTTGCCATGCTTCTGCCTTGATGACAATGGACTAAACCTCTGAACCTGTAAGCCAGCCCCAAGTAATGTCTTTTATAAAACTTGCATTGGTCATTGGTGTCTGTTCACAGCAGTAAAACCAAAACTAATACAGAAGTTGGTACTGGGAGTGGGGTATTGCTGTGACAGGCCGGACCATGCTTTTGTTTGGAAGAATGTGGGTTTTGGAACTTTGGATTTGGAAAGCTATGGAATGCTTTAAGAGGGGCTTAATGGGCCAACCTAGTAGGAATATGGAAGATAGTGGTGTTGAGGGTCATTTAAACTGTGTAGGCCTGATAGCCCAAGAGGTTTCAGTGGAGAAGAACTTTCATATGTGGCTGAGAGACTGTTTTTGTGATGTTTTAGTGAAGAACATGGCTGTTTTTTGCCATTGTCTGAAGAGACTGCCTAAGGCTAAGGTAAAGAGATTTATATTAGTTGCATTGACAAAGGAAGTCTCAAAAAAGCCCAACAGAGACTTTGTTCTCTGGTTAAGTCTGATGAAAAGCATTTTGAACAAACATAGCAAGCTGAGAAAGGAAACATACAAAATATATAGTTTGAGCATTAAAGGGACACCAGGAAGTGAAATGGAGCTGAATTCAAGGATATTAAACTGAATTAAGGAAGTAGTGACTTTGAGGCAAGATTCCTCCCAGCTAAATTTCGGTTCAGGCGTGGTGGTGGTAGTACAAGCCTTTAATCCCAGGAGACAAAGATAAGCAGATCTCTGAGTTCAAGGCCAGCCTAGAACAGAGCAAATTCTAGGTGAAGAAAAACTTAAATCCAGGTTTGGTGGATCACACCTTTAATCCCAGTGCTTAGGAGACAGGCATGCAGATCTCTGAATTCAAAGTCAGTCTATGGAGCAAGATCCAGGACAGCCAAGCTTAGGCAGTGAAGGAGTTGGAATAAAGGAAGCTAGTGATAATGTAATAGAACAAGGGGGCCAATGTTCCAGCTCCTGTAAACAGCAGAACTCAGCAGCTTAGGCCATGTGTCTCTGGCTTTATATTCAAGAGGAGAAGGAGACTACTGGGACAATTGATGCTGGTTAGCTGGAGCTAAGAAATTAATGGAGATTAAGAAAAGACCAGCATCACTTAGGTGATATTTTCTGGGAAGTGTTTCCTGAGAGCACAAAGAAGCTGTGTTCTAGAGAGAGCCAAGGTTGTACCTCATGCTGCAGCTGTACTTGGTAATGTGTAAGAATCATCCAGGTGGTACTGGTTTTGAAGGCATGAAGGCATCATGAAGAACAGCTGAGGTTTGGCACTGTGAGAGGCCATGGAAGGCCATTGGTGAAAGTGTAGCCTCAGTTGTAGTTGACAGCGAAGGACTGAAGGGGTCATGCAAAGGAGTTGAGGCTTGATACCATGAAGAGAGCCTATGAGAGGCTTTGGTGAAGCATAGTTGCAGTAGAAGACCCTAGCATATTGGAGATGCCAGTACCATGTGATGACCACCAAGAACAGCAGTGGCAGCGGAATGGATCAACTTGAACTTAGAGTGCTACAGAGGGCAGAGCTGGAGAAGTGACACCAGCCCTTTGGAGATGCACAGAAGATCATGGGTGGAACTCAGACATTGGAACAAGAAGCTGTGAAGCTGAAGTTGACGTGGGGACCCCAAGATGTTAAAGATGCCAGAGACACAGGATGCCTGCCAGGAAAGCTGCTAACAGGGAGTGGAACCAGCCCAGGAGAAAGAACCTTGTTGCAGTCAACAAAGATGAAAAGCGAGTTGAAGATCTGAAGACTGCTTTGCCATCAGACATGGAGATGCAGAGTTTGGAGACTTCCCAGCTGGTTTCCTGTCTTGCTTTTGGGATTACAGTTAAGTGATTGGATGAATCTCAGAAGAGACTTTGAACTTTGGACTTTTAACACTGTTGAGAATAGACTATAGACTATAGACTATAGACTGTGGGGACTTTTGAAGTTGGACTATATGTATTTTGCATTATGCTATGTTTAGGTATGGCCCCCATAGACTTATGTTTCAACAAGCCTATGGGGACCAGGGAGTGGAATGTGATGGTTTATATATGCTTGTCCCAGGGAGTGGCACTATTAGAAGGTGTGGCCTTGTTGGAGGAAGTATGTCACTGTAGGATTGGGCTTAGAGATCTTCCTCTTAGATGTCTGAAGATGCCTAGTCTGTTCCTGGTTTCCTTTAGATAAAGGTGTAGAACCCTCAGCTCCTCCTGCAACATGCCTGCCTGGATGTTGCCATGCTTCTGCCTTGATGACAATGGACTAAACCTCTGAACCTGTAAGCCAGCCCCAAGTAAATGTCTTTTATAAAACCTGCATTGGTCATTGGTGTCTGTTCACAGCAGTAAAACCCAAACTAATACACCACCTCAGTGACAAAGACACTCACTACCTCAAAGTCAAAGGTTGGAAAAGATTTTTCCAAGCAAATAGTCACAAGAAACAAGCTGGAGTGGCTATACTTATATCAGATAAAATCAACATTCAATCAAAGTTGTCAAAAAAAAGATAAGGAAGGACCCTTCATGCTTATTAAAGGAAAAATCTACCAAGACGAACTCTTAATTCTTAACATCTATGCTCCAAATACAAGGGCACCCACATTCATAAAAGAAACTTTACTAAAGCTCAAAGCACACATTGTACCACACACAATTATAGTGGGAGACTTCAACACCCCACTCTCAACAATGGACAAATCATGGAAACAGAAACTAAGCAGAGACAGTGAAACCAACTAAAGTTATGAACCAAATGGATCTAACAGATATTTATAGAACATTCCATCCTCAAGCAAAAGAATATACCTTCTTCTCAGCACCTCATGCTACTTTCTCCAAAATGGAAAATATAATTGGTCACAAAATAGGCCTCAACAAATACAGGAATATTGACATAATTCCATGCACCCTATCAGATCACCATGGCCTAAGACTGGTCTTGAGTTCAAACAGAAACAACAGAAAACACAAATACACATGGATGTTGAACAATGCTCTACTCAATGATAGCTTGGTTAAGGAAGAAATAAAGAAAGAAATTAAAGACTTTTTAGAATTTAATGGAAATGAGGACACATCATACAAAACTTAAGGAACACAACAAAAGCAGTGCTAGAGGAAACCTCATAGCTCTAAGTTCCTTCAAAAAGAAAACGGAGAGCTTACATTAGCAGCTTGACAGCACACCTGAAAGCTCTAGAACAAAAAGAAGCAAATACACCCAAGAGGAGTAGATGGCAGGAAATAATCAAACTCAGGGCCGAAATCAACCAAATAAAAACAAAAAGAACCATACAAAGAATAAACAAAACCGGGAGCTGGTTCTTTGAGAAAATCAACAAGATAGATAAACCCTTAGCCAGACTAACCAGAGGGCTCAGAGGCATAACCCAAATTAATAAAATCAGAAAAGAAAAGGGAAACATAACAGAAACTGGAAATTCAAAAAAAAAATCATCAGATCCTACCACAAGAGCATATCCTCAACAAAATTGGAAAATCTGGGCAAAATGGACAATTTTCTAGATACATACCAGGTGCCAACGTTAAAACAGGATCAGATAAACCATCTAAACAGTCCCATAAGTCCTGAGGAACTAGAAGCAGTTGTTAATAGTCTCCCAACAAAAAGAAGCCCAGGACCATATGTGATTAGTGAGGAATTCTATCATATCTTCAAAGAAGAGCTAATACCAATATTCTTCAAACTATTCCACAAAATAGAAACTTAAGGAACTCTACCGAATTCATTCTATGAAGCCACAATAACGCTTATACCTAAACCAAACAAAGACCAAACAAGGAAAGAACTTCAGACCAATTTCCCTTATGAACATTGTTGCAAAACTTCTCAACAAAATTCTGACCAACGAAATCCAAGAATGCATCAAAACAATAATTCACCACTATCAAGTAGGCTTCATCACAGGGATGCAGGGATGGTTCAATAAATGGAAATCTATCAATGTAATACACTACATAAACAAACTCAAAGAAAAAAACCTCATGGACATTTCATTAGATTCTGATAAAGCTGTTGACAAGATTCAGCATCCCTTCATGATAAAAGTATTGGAGAGATCAGGAATTCAAGGCCCATACCTAAACATAGTGAAAGCAATATACTGTAAACCGGTAGCTAACATCAAACTAAATGCAGACAACCTTGAAGTAATCCCACTAAAATCGGGGACCAGACAAGGCTGCGCACTCTCTCCCTATCTATTCAATATAGTACTCGAAGTCCTAGCCAGAGCAATAAGACAACAAAAGAATGTCAAAGGTATACGAATTGGAAGGGAAGAAGTCAAAGTATCACTATTTGCAGATGATATGGATAGTACACTTAAGCAACCCAAAAATTCCACCAGAGAACTACTAAAGCTAATAAACAACTTCAGCAAATTGGCTGGATATAAAATTAACTCAAACAAATCAGTAGTCTTCCTCTACTCAAAGGATAAACAAGCTGAGAAAGAAATTAGGGAAATGATGCCCATTACAATAGTTACAAATAATATTACATACCTTGGTGTGACTCTAACCAAGTAAGTTAAAGATCTGTATGATAAGAAGTTCAAGCTTCTGAAGAAAAAAATAGTAGAAGTCAGAAGACTGAAGGATCTCCCAGGCTCATGGATTGGAAGGATTAATATAGTAAAAATGGCCATCATGCCGTAAGCAATCTACAGATTCAATACAATCCCCATCAAAATTCCAAATCAATTCTTCATAGAGCTAGAGGGAGCAATCTACAAATTCATTTGGAAAAACAAAAAACCCAGGATAGTGAAAACTATTCTCCAAAACAAAAGATCTCCTGGGGGAATCACCATCCCTGACCTCAAGGTCTACTATAGAGCAATAGTGATAAAAACTGTATGGTATTGGTACAGAGACAGGCAGGAAGATCAGTGGAATAGAATTGAAGACCCAGATAATGAACCCACACACCTATGGTCACTTGATATTTCACAAAGGAGCTAAAAACATCCAGTGGAAAAAAGACAGCATTTTTTTCTTTTTTTTTTTTATTTTATTATTTTAATTTACATTCCAAATCACTTCCCCTTTCCCGTTTCCTCCCTCCCCGAAAGTCCCATAAGCCCCCTTCCCTCCCTCTTTTCTCCATTCAACCCCCTCTCGTTACTCTGTCCTGGCGTTCCCCTACATCCAGTCTTTCCAGGACCAGGGGTCTCTCCTTCCATCTTTTTAGAAATCTATTGATATGCGGATTGTGTCTAGGGTATTCCGAGATTCTGGGTCTATCCCCTTATCAGTGACTGCATACCATGTGTGTTCTTTTGTGATTGGGTTACCTCACTAAGGATGATATTTTCAAGTTCTGACCATTTGCCTAGGAATTTCGTGAATTCATTGTTTTTAATTGCAGAGTAGTATTCCATTGTGTAGATATACCACATCTTCTGAATCCATTCCTCCGTTGAGGGACATCTGGGTTCTTTCCAGCTTCTGGCTATTATAAATAAGGCTGCTATGAACATAGTGGAGCATGTGTCCTTATTGCATGCAGGTAAAGTCTCTGGGTATATGCCCAGGAGTGGTATAGCCGGATCCTCCGGGAGTGTCATGCCCAGTTTTCTGAGGAACCGCCAGACTGCTTTCCAGAGTGGTTGTACCAGCCTGCAATTCCACCAGCAGTGGAGGAGTGTTCCTCTTTCTCCACATCCTCGCCAACAACTGCTGTCTCCTGTGTTTTTGATCTTAGCCATCCTGACTGGTGTGAGATGGAATCTCAGGGTTGTTTTGATTTGCATTTCCCTAATGACTAAGGATGATGAACATCTCTTTAGGTGCTTCTCAGCCATTAGATATTCTTCAGGTGAGAACTCTTTGTGTAGCTCCGTACCCCCATTTTTTAATAGGGTTACTTGCCTCTCTGGAGTTTAACTTCTTGAATTCTTTGTATATCTTGGATATTAGCCCTCTGTCGGATGTAAGGTTGGTAAAGATCATTTCCCATTTAGTTGGTTGCCGCTTTGTCTTTTTGACAGTGAAAAGACAGCATTTTTAACAAATGGTACTAGATCAACTGGAGGTTAGCATGCAGAAAAGTGCAAATCAACCCATTCTTAGCTCCTTGTACAAAGCTCAAGTCCAAGTGGATCAAGGACCTACACACAAAACCAGATACACTGAAGCTTATAGAGAAGAAAGTGGGGAAGAACCTTGAACACCTGAGCACAGGGGAAAATTTCCTGAATAGAACAACAATGGCTTATGCTCTAAGAACAAGAATCGACAAATGCAACTGCTAAAACTGCAAAGCTTGTGTAAGGCAAAGAACACTGTCAATAAGACAAAACAGCAACCAACAGATTGGGAAAAGATCTTTACCAATCCTACATCCAATAGAGGGATAGTATCCAATGGATACAAAAAACTCAAGAAGTTAGACTCCAGGTTATCAATAACCCTATTAAAAAATGGGGTACAGAGCAAAACAGGGAATTTTCAACTGAGGAAACTCGAATGGCTCTGAAGCACCTACAGAAATGTTCAGCATTCTTAGTTATCAGGGAAATGTAATGCAAACAAAACAACCCTGAGATTCCACCTCAAACCAGTCAGAATGGCTAAGATGAAAAACTCGGTGGACAGCAGATGCTGGTGAGGATGTGGAGAAAGAGGAACATTTATCGATTGCTGGTAGGATTGCAAGCTGGTAAAACCACTCTGGAAATCAGTTTGACAGTTCCTCAGAAAAGTGGACCCAGCTATACCACTCCTGGGCATATACCCAGAAGATACTCCAACATGTAATAAGGACACATGCTCCACTATGTTCATAGCAGCCTTGTTTATAATTGTCAGAAGCTGGAAGGAACCCAGATGTCCTTCAACAGAGGAATGGATTGTTCCTCTATACAGAAATTGTGTTCCTCTATATACAGAAATTGTGGTATATATACACAATGGAGTACATTTCAACTATTCAAAACAATGAATTCATGAAATTCTTAGGCAAATGGATGGAACTAGAAAGTATCATCCTGAGTGAGGTAACCCACTCATAAAAGAACACACATGGTATGCACTCACTGATAAGTGGATATTAGCCCAAACGCTCAAAATAAACATGTTACAATTCACAGACCACAGGAAGCTCAAGAAGAAAGAAGACCAAAGTGGGGGTGCTTTGGTTCCTCTGAGAAAGGGAACAAAATACTCACAGGAACAACTATGGAGACAAAGTGTGGAGCAGAGACTGAAGGAAAGGCCACCCAGAGACTGTCCTACCTGGGGATTCATCCCATAAAGTGTCACCAAACTCCGAAACTACTATGAATGACAAGAAGTGTGTACCAAAAGGAGCCTGTTATGGTTGTCTTTTGGAGGGTCCCTGCCAGAGCCTTATAGATACAGAGGTGAATACTAGTAGCCAACCATTGGACTAAGTGCAGGGTTCACAATAGAGGAGTTGGAGGGCAGACTGGAGGAGCTAGGGGTGGGGGGTTTGCAGCCCCATGGGAAGAACGACAATGTTGGCCAACCAGACAACCCAGGGCTCCCAGGGACTAAGCCATCAAACAATAGGTATACATGGTTCCAGTCAAAAGAGTGGCAGAGGAATGCCTTATCGGGCATCAGAGGGAGGAGAGAGGTCTTTGGTCCTGTGAAGGCTCAATAGAGGCCCCAGTGTGGGGAAATGGAGTGGGAATCATGAGAGTGGGTTGGGTAGAGGAGCATATTCTTGGAGGCAGGGGGTGGGAAGATGGGTTGGGGGTTTTGGGGGAGAAAAAAATATTAAAACTGTATGTAATGTGATCAACCATTTTTCACATGTTTTTGGTTAATCTCCAGTGTGGATGTATGTGCATGCATTACATCCTACATGCACACTAATATGCACATATATGGAAATTGTTTCCAAGCTGTTCAGCTCAATGAAGTTGTTCTTTTTTTTGTTTTTTGTTTTCTTCTCAGTTATTTTTTACTGAAAAAGGAAGTAAAAACATTTTATGATAAAATTGAAGATTTACATGGAAAATATTTCTGACAAAATTGAAAAATATAAAGAAAAACACAATAAAATTGACAATTTTCATGGAAAATTAAAGAGTAAAATGGTAGACATAAAGAACATTGTTAAATTAATTGAAAAAGGAAGTAGAAACATTTTATGATAGAATTGAAGATTTACATGGAAAATATTTCTTATAAAATTGTAGAAAAAAAAAGAATAACATGTTAAAATTAAAGATTATCATGGAAAATCACACAGATAAAATGGTAGGCATAAAAATATTTCTAAGTTGATTGAAAGTGGAATTATAAACTTTTTCTGATAAAATTGAAGATTAAATGGAAAATATCTCTGATAAAATTGAATATGTAGAAAAATCACGTTAAAATTGACTATTTCATGGAAAATTATACAGATAAAATGGTAGATATAAAAAAACTTTCTAAATTGATTGACGGTGGAATTAAAAACATTTTGTGATAAAATCAGAGATTTACATTGAACATATTTCTGATAAAATAGGAGAAATATATAGAAAAACATTAAAATTGAAGATTATCATGAAAAATAATGCAGATAAAATGGTAGACATAAAAAATATTGCTAAATTAATTGAAAGAGGAATTACAAATATTTTCTGATAAAATTGAAGATTTACATGAAAAATATTTGTTAGTCTGTCTTTTATTAGGGAATTGAGTCCATTGATGTTAAGAGATATTAAGGAAGAGTGATTGTTGCTTCCTGCTATTTTTGATGTAATTTTTATGTTTGTGTGGGTATCTTCTTTTGGGTTTGTTGGAAGAAGATTACTTTCTTGCTTTTTCTAGGGTGTAGTTTCCCACCTTGTGTTGGTATTTTCCATCTGTTATCCTTTGTAGGGCTGGATTTGTGGAGAGATATTGTATAAAATTGGTTTTATCATGGAATATCTTGTTTTCTCTGTCTATGGTAATTGAAAGTTTTGCTGGGTATAGCAGTCTGGGCTGACATTTATGTTCTCTTAGGGTCTATATGACATCTGCCCAGGATCTTCTAGCTTTCATAGTTTCTGGTGAGAAGTCTAGTGTAATTCTGATAGGTCTGCCTTTATAAGTTACTTGCCCTTTTTCCCTTACTGCTTTTAATATTCTTTCTTTGTTTAGTGCATTTGGTGTTTTGATTATTATGTGTCAGGAGGAGTTTCTGTTCTGGACCAGTCTGTTTGGAGTTCTGTAGGCTTCTTGTATGTTCATGGGCATCTCTTTCTTTAGGTTAGGGAAGTTTTCTTCTATAATTTTGTTGAAGATATTTACTGACCCTTTAAGTTGTAAATCTTTACTCTCTTCTATACCTATAATCCTTAGGTTTGGTCTTCTCATTGTGTCCTGGATTTCCTGGATGTTTTGGGTTACAAGCCTTTTACATTTTGCATTTTCTTTGACTGTACAGTCAATGCTTTCTATGGTATCTTCAGCTTCTGAGATTCTTTCTTCTGTCTCTTGTATTCTGTTGTTGATGCTTGCATCTATGACTCCTGAATTCTTTCCAAGGTTTTCTATCTCCAGAGTTGTCTCCCATTGTGATTTCTTCATTGTTTCTACTTCCATTTTTAGACCTTAGATGGTTTTGTTCAGTTCCTTTACTTGTTTGTTTGTATTTTCCTATAATTCTTTAAGGGATTTTTGTGTTTCCTCTTAAAGGGCTTTTATCTATTGACCCATGTTCTCCTGTATTTCTTCAAGGGAGTTATTTATGTCCTTCTTGAAGTTCTCTATCAGCATCATGAGATAGGATTTTAAATCCAACTCTTTGCTTTTTCGGTATGTTGAGGTATCTGGGACTTGCTGTGGTGGGAGAACTGGGTTCTGATGTTGCCAAGTAGCCTTGGTTTCTGTTGGTAGGGTTCTTGCCTTGCCTTTCTCTATCTGGTTATCTCTGGTGTTAGTTGGTCTTCCTGTCTCTGGCTGGAACTTGTCCCTCCTGTGGGCCTGTAAGCCTGTGTCTGTACTCCCGGGAGACAAACTCTGTTCTAGCAGGGTCTCTGCACAGAAGGTTGTGGAGCCACCTGGCTCCCTGATGCAATTGGCGACCAGAAGACTCCTGTCCCAGCAACTCCACTGTTCGTATGCCCGGTGCACTCCTAGCTGTTCCCCTCCAGAGACAAGGTGGAGATCTCACCTCAGCACTCAGAAGTGAAATCACTGCTGGGAGATCACTCTCTCCTGGTGGGCTGTGCTCTGAAGGCTGTAGACCACCTGGCTCCCTAGTGCTAATGGTGGCCGAAAGACTCAATGAAGTCATTCTTTTGAGTTTATGGGATATACCTTAGTGAAGAAGGACCAAAGTCTCCATCCACATGTTTTGTATAGTAGGAGACAGAAAACATACTAGGAGAATAATGAGGATCTCGTATGATTTAAAAGGATAAATGTATTGGAAAAACACAAGAGCTTAACAGGGAAAGGACTGAGATTCCAGAATGGCAACATAGAACACTCTGAAGCATGAAACAGAGTGGCAAACACCACTGCTTACTCAAAGATGCAAACTACCCATGCAGTATCTAGGAGAAGAACATGCTAGACAAAATAATATTGGCATCAGAAGTTTCAAATGCAAGGCCTAGAGGTTGGGAGTGCTTCTTAGTAAGGAGTACATGCCTGGGATCTGACTAGGTTCCATCTCCAGCCATGATGAATCAAAATTTCTAGAAGTATATGGAGGTCTACAGTTTTACAGTAATGGATCAAAATTCACATACTATTATACAAATTGACTTTATCTATCTATTAGACTATATTTTTATGATAATAAGCATAGAAAAACCTCATACTCTCTTTTGGCCATTCAGTATTCCAACAGATGCCTGCATTGGAAGCTATTTCATCAATAATCAGTTTTCATTGCCATGAAGTATACTATAAATTAGTGGTGATGTGCTGGTATTATTACTTTTGTTCTGTTTTGCATTATAACAAGAAAACAGCATCTCCAAACCAGGGAGATGAACAGTTTAGGTCTATGAAACACACTAATATGTCCTGCTACAATCTCTTTCTTTGTGCAGTTTCTTAACCTTCTACTTGTCCACATGTGGGTTATGGTGGCAGTTGAAATGTAGTCTTTGCATGGTGGTTCCTTGCAATACCAGGACTTTTCTTGATGTCCACTCATCTGATATTGATGAAGAAAGTCAGGTACCCATGGACCACACTGTGTCTTCTCTTCCTCTCAGTTTTGAACTCTTAAGAATCATTCAGTGACCATTGGCAATGTCGGTTTTCTGTTTTATTGCTTCATTTTGTGAAGTTCAGCTGATCATGTGAACCATAAATAAGGTTTGGCAGGAGAGAAAAAGTATCCCAAAATTCAAAGTTTTGTTTTTTTGTTTTATTTATTTATTTATTTATTTATTGTTTTGGGTTTTTTGCCATTTCTCTGACTTTGTTTTTCTCCAACCATTCTGTAGAACATTCATCTGTCCTGTAGTAATTTCCAAAATGATTTTATGTGATTTTGCTACTTGTTTTTCTACTGTCTTATGAGAAATGCAACACTCCCTTCCCCCAATAAAACCCAGAGCTATTGCTTTCCAATGCCAGCAAGGTTCTGGGGAAACAGATATTTCTGACTCTATTGATTTCTGGAAAAAAAAATACATGTTTTTTCAAAAGTACTTTGGTAAAATTGAACATGAGCTATAAATACTTATACATTTAGGAGTCAGAAATCATGAACAGGAATACATTCTAAAAGGACAATCTAAATTTGGATATGGGAAAACATGCTTATAAGCATGATCATTGCAGTATTTTTACAGAATTCCACTCCAGAGCTTATATTTCTTTCCTAGAGTTGCCTTAACAAAGATGGGTTTGTAATAGACCACAAAGACAAGTGACTAAGTCCAGCAAGGACTTGACCTCTCAGACTCCCACAGATGAGGACTCTGAAGTCAAGGCGCCAGGTGGCTACCTCTATCTGATGAGACAAGCAGAATGTGTCCCATGCTTCTCTCCTTGCCTAGCAATCATTAGTATTCCTTGGTTTCTAGATACAATCACTCTCTGCTTTTCATCTTCAAGTGCTATCCTCAAGTGCTATGTGGCCCATGACTTTGGATGGTGATGGAACAAGCTAACATTTGGGATGATTCTTCTCTATTCGATATCCTGACTTGTGGCATCATTAGAAAGTTGCCAAAGTTACTATCATCAAGACTTTATTTTCAGAGTGGTCCTCTCCCCAGTGCCTGCTATGAGTGGGTTTCCCTTAAGCCATCCATCAGCACTGTCTCTGGTTCTTTGTCCAAACCAAGCTTAAACACAAGTTCTAAGAGCTGCCTAACCTGATGAACTCAGCCAGGGCAACTTTCAGCAGTTACCTGTTAGTGCTACCCAAGCAGATATTTAAAAAGACATTATTAAGACTTAATTTCCAAGTCTTTACTGCCCGTGTAACATAATTCCCTGGATTTACTTACTGTGACAGTTTTGTGATTTTTTTTTCCCAATTTGACCTGATCTCGAATCACCTAAGAAACAAACCTATGGGCATGCCTGTAAGGGATTGACTAGATTAGGTTAATTGATGTGGAAGATCCATGCTACATGTGGACGACCTCATCCCATGGGATGAGGTTCAAGACTGAACAATATAGAAAAAACAAGCTCATCCCCAACATCATCTCCCTCTGCTTCCTGACAGGGATACTTCATAACTCATCTGCTGCTCTGTCTCCCCCATCCTGATGCACATTACCCAGAAGCTCTAAGCCAAAAGAAGTCCATTCCTCCCTTAATTTACTTTCCTTGGGGTATTTTGTTACAACTAAACAAATGAATGATGTACTTACTTATGGAAAATGTCTAACTTACGAGGTAGTTTCATTTCTAGTAAAATAAGGAGTATTTTAATACACAAAATAACTTTTGTGACTAGCTGAGTCATTGACGAGAATAGAGGGGAATAACCTTCAGGAATCCACACTGAAGTATGTGAAGGAAAAATGAAAGGGCATAAAGTATGAACAGTCATCATTTCGGGTATTATATACGACTATGCCAGTTGTAGATGAAAGATGTAAACAACGGTAGAAAACATCACTTTAGCAAAGGCATCAGTCATAAATGAGGCCACATCATTTATATGCACTTCAAAGCAGTCATTTAAAACTACTGCTGCCAGCTCTGGATATATCCAGAATGATAATTGTGAAGTAAGTAGCAAGTAGGTGTTTGGAAGTAAAACTTTGCCCTAAGCCTTCAGGAGTCGAAGGATGAAGCTAACCACCCTTATCAGTCATTAGCTTGAGAGCAGAATTGTCAATACAGCTGCAGTCTCCCCATCTGCTGAGCACTGATGAACATTAGCCATGGCACACGGCTATGGATTAACCTGAGACAGTGAATTATGTGACGAGCTTGTGATCCATCTTGCCCTCTTTCTGTAGGTCTGTCCCTGCTCTGCTCCTACTACAGCAGTTCAGCATCAACTCACAAGAGAAGAAGAAACAGGCTAAATAAAAACTGTATTACATGCTCACAGCAAGAAATATGCCCTTATAATGGGATTTGTTCTTCCTTATTGCTGTTGGAATGGACACTTAATTTTCTCCCTAAAATGAAATGAAGCTTTTAGAAAATTTATGGCTGCTGAGAGAGTAGTTTCTCACATGCCAAGTTACGCTAGCAAAGCTGGGAATAAATCTTCTAAGAAATCTGAGTGGTGCTACACTGTAGCTCGAGCAAGGTAATATTTAACTTCCTACCCATGAGAAACCATTGTAGGGACAAGCGACGTTAATGGGCTCACAGAAATCTAAGAGATGCCATCCTTAAGTCTCAGACAGTTAGTATCCTTGCCCCCTTCTCTGTGTAAGCTTCCTCTTCTGTTTTGTACTGTTCACCCTTGTCTTCTTTCTGTGGCTACATCACTGAAAACATCTGTTTCTGCTCTGACATTGTAAGGTGTATGTGACACTCTTGTTAACCGGAGTTAAGACCACTTCCTTGGAAGCCCATCTCGATGACAATGACAACACTCACAGGCTTGTCCTCTAGCTGTTTGCATTGTTGGAATAAGCTGTTCCGTTCATTTAGCCAGAGAACAATGGCTGGTACTTTTCTGCTCAGAGACTTAGGTTTCTGCCCATTTCCTAAAAACATGTTTTTATTAATTCTTTGAGACTTTTGTACACTTGATTTTTATAATATTCACCTCTGCTTCCTAGTCTACCATATCTACCTCCACTTTCTTATACACCCAACTTTGTATCTTCATCTTTTTTTAACCCATTGAATCCTATTTGTGTTGCCCATATGTTCTTGGTTATGTGAGCATCCACTGGAGTTTGGTTAACCTACCAAGGGCCACATACTTAAAGAAAATCAAGGATCCCTGAGGAGCAGTTACTAAGTGCTCCTCAGCTGGGGATGAGTTTTCGTGTTCACCTCCACACACCATGCAGGCATTTGGTCTGTTTTGAGCTTGTGTGTATCTTATGCATATAACTGTGAGTTATATGTGCAACTGTTCTTTTGTGTCCACAGACACGGTTTTGTTGTGATTATCCATCATACCCGGCTCCTATAATCTTTTTGTCTCCTCTTCTACAATGATCCCAGAGCCTTGGGAGGAGGAGTGAGATGCAAAGATCCTATGGAAAACATTGCAGTCTCTCATTCTCTGTACCTTGACCCATGTGGGTCTCTGTGCTAATCACCATCTTCTGTAAAAGGGAGCTTTTCTGGTGAAAGTGGAGGGACACACTAACTTATGGCACACTAACTTATGGCACACTAACTTATGGCACACTAACTTATGGCACACTAACTTATGGGTTTAACAATAAGTCATTAGGAGTTGGGGTTTTTTTTTGTTTGTTTTTGTTTTTGTTTTTGTTTTTTTCCAGCATGACCCCAGTCAATTCTGAGACTGAAGGCGGGTTTAATAATTTCCAAACCACTTTTATACCAATTTAATTACATGCAGGTATTAAGATCGACAGTAGTACAATGAGGAACAAGCAAGACAGTAAACACAAAATTGTTGATGCAATAAGCAAAGTCCGGTGACAGTTGTTTCCAAGGGTTTGTCAGAATGACCAAAACACCTGGGCCTACTTCCTTGTACAAGCCCAAAATTTGGCCTGAAGCCTGCTTCTTTGTTTCACCCTAAGATTAAAATTCCTGCCTTAACCTACTTCCCAATTATAGCCTAAGGTCAGATTCTTGCCTAAACTTAACTTGTCTATCATGCCCTAATGTCAGATTCCTGCTTGATCTTACTCCCTTGTCATTGCCTAATATCAGGTAGGAGTTGGTTTTATATTATCTCCAGTTAGCAGAATATTCATAGTAATGTTCCCCTAGTGGGCATATGGCTCACTTTCTATTGTCTTTGTCTGAGTCCATTCTGAAATTTTGATTGAAAATGAATTGAGGAAAATTGGATTAAAATTGAAAATTTAGGAAGTTTTTAAATGAAGAATTGTCTTTGTCATTTTATAACTTCTAATAAACAATTTACCATTGTTAGGGAATAAACTGCTAACTAGAAGATTAGGAGTCATATTTATATATAAAAATTCTTAGTCAATTAGAGTAAAGGCTTAATGTGATACAAGAACAAAAGCCAATAGTGAGGAGCGTGTTTGTGGGTGCCTACTATGTAACACTGACTTCTCATTTGTTGCTTAATGCACAGAAATCTCTGGCTGTCTCTTGCCTCTTGCTTCTTGTCTTTGCTATAGAAATGAGCATACACAGCCCTGGAGAGCTACACCACCAACTTGAGTTTGATTCTCTCTCTTCCCCTTTCACATCCTGAAACATAAAGGCCATCTTATTTCATCTCCAGACATAATATTTGACTGATGAGAATGACATAATTTTGTTTTGCTAGAATATAACTCATTAAATAAGTAGTATTTTATAAAAGTGCTTTACTATGATTATTATTAAACTTTATAACTGTTTATTTTATTTTTTATTTATTCTTCTCTCTTATATTACATTCCAAACAATTTTCCCTCCCTCCACTACTCTCAATTCTCCTCTCTAACTCTCCTCTCCTGGAGGTCTGCTCCTCCTTCATTTCTCTCCAGAAAAAGAAAGCATTCCCCACCCCTAGGGATACCAACAAGTTACAGTAAGACAAACCCTTATACCAGGACTGAACAAGGCAACCTAGTAGGAAGAAAAGTAGTAGGCAAAACTCTCAAAGACAGTCCCCACCCCCACTGTTAAGAATCCCATAAGAACACCATGCTATACAACCATAGCATATATGTAAAGGACCTAGTTCAGACCCATTGCAGGCTCCATGATTGGCACTTCAGTCTCTGTGAGCTCCTATGAACCCTGCTTACTTGATTCTATGGGCTGTGTTCTCCTGGTGTCCTTGACCCCTCTGTCTCCTACAATGATAGTCTCCTTTCATAATATATAAAAAAAATGACAATTTGTTTGTTTTTCCTTTGAGCTGGTTAAATTTGCCTTTTTGGATCTTAAGTGGTTTGGGGAAGGCTGACCTCCCCTTAGGAGCAGGTTCAGACAAACACATTTTGCTGATGTATATTCAGGAAAAACCATGAATAGACAAATGGAAAAACATTGTATTAGTAATAAGAGTGTTGGTTTTTACACTGAGAAAATGCTGCTCATAAAAAGAAAATACAGCTAAGAACATAATAGTTTGACTTGCTTATGAAAAATGGCAGTTTGTTGTTTGCCTTAGTTAGGATTTGACTGCTGTGAACAGATACCATGAACAAGGCAACTCTTATAAGGATATTATTTAACTGGGGCTGGTTAACAGGTTCAGAGGTTCAGTCCATTATCATGAAGGTAGGAACATGGAAGCATCCAGGCAGGCATGGCGCAGGAACTGAGAGTTCTATGTCTTCAATTTATCTCTAGTTTTGGACATACTCACTAAACATTAGGACTTAGTAAAATTGAAACTAAACTGCCAAGTTTCTAAACTGCCAAGATCAGAGAATAATTTTTAAAGGAAGGAAATGTACTTAAAGCATCCAGGAGTAAAGTCGTGTGAGGATGAGCAGGGACCCCCAATCCACATGGACTGTGTACCTGTTGACTCTTGCATGTGTTTTCTACACATCTCAGAGATATGAAAGTAACATTTCCACAGACGAATCCCAAACCTTCAATACAACATATCTGACCTCCCCCTACACAGAATCAAATTAGAAACAATATTTAGAAATAAAATTGTGTGTGTGTATTGCATATTGGGTATCTAATGCTAATTATGGTCTTATATGTATTTAATAATTTAAACATTACAGCTAAAATGCATACTATTTATCTATTTCATATAGATGGGAAAACTGAATCATTTTTGAATTTATAAGTGATTGTTTTAAGTTTCTAACAATGGGCTTAGCTGACATTTGACCCCTGAATTTTCTTGTCCCAAAGTCCATGTGCCAAAGCCCTGTGGTAACCCAGGCCTAGAATTTCACAAGAAAATATTTTTCCCAAGACATTGTACTTGTCCATGCCTGCAGGTGTCATTGCTCCTAATTAGGCTGTAAGCTGTGAACCGTTGAACTCTTTCAGGAAGGATCTGAAGGTTATTCACGTTGAGTTTACCTCAGCAAATACTTGAACATTCTTGATTGCTTACAGGTGAATAAAAACATTCAAACCTAATCCCCATGGAAAGGAGGAACATCATAGTGGGACTCTCAGTCACACGTGTGGAAATCACACTTCAGTTCTGGATTCTCAAGAAACAAAACGCTTCCTTCTTTCAAACATTCATAACTGAAATCTACTAGGAATAAAGAACTAGCAACAGTATGATGGTTAATTCTAATTGACAATTTGTCAAAATCTAGGCTGGCCTGGAAAGAGAGTCTCACTTGCTGATTGCCTGCTCTTTATTGGTCTGTGGCTGTGGTTGTGACTATGGCCGTGACTGTGGAAGAGGATGTCCTAATTAGTTAATTAATATGGGAGAATACAGCCTAGTGGAGAGCTCACCATTCTCTGGTCAGGGGTTCTGAACGGTAAAGATCAAGCTTAGCACAAGCCAGCAAGTAAGCATTCTTCTCCTTGCTTGACTAGATGTAACTTCAAGTAACTGCAGCCTTTCGGTTCTTATAACAGAGGAACCTCAAGTAACCTTGGGTTTCCAGCTAAAAGGCTTTTTGCCAAGGTGTCTTATCTTATCAGTGGAAATAAAACTAGACCAAGGTTCAAACAAGAACTCAGACCAGCTCAAGAAGCCCTGAGATCCTTAGAGGAAATCTGGAGGTATATATAGTTTTCCAGGGCTCAATGGTAACACTCTACAAAGCCTGTTTGGAACCTAGGCCAATAACTACCAGCTCTCAACTTCTGCCAGCAATAATGTTGGGGTCCTTTTCTGTTTGGATCTCATGTTCTCCCATTAGCACATTGATCATTAATTATTGGTACATTCAAGTAATCAGGTGGCATTTCAGGAGTAAGATGCAAGATGGAAGGATGATATAAGAAAATATAAAAGGTTTATGAGTCCCAGTTTTCAGATCTGATAGGGGCGGGGATGGAAGTTGCTGCTCTCGGGCTCCAGTGGGGCCATGAACAACTCTTTTGGTTACACACGGGGTGAATAAAATATATTTATTAAGTATACAATGGTCTATCTCTTCACAGATCTCTAACATTGAACAAATGACTGTGTTTCCTTGTGCCTCTGTGTTCTCACGTAAGAAACAGACAAGGGCTGGACCAGAAACTACCAAAGGTCTGCCCTACTCTGACATTGGAGAGATGATCAACAACAAAAATATTGAGGCATACATCATCTTGAATCAGGGGATAAGAGTCCGAGGAGGAGGAGGAGGAGGAGCAGGGGCAAGGACTTCACTTTGGGCTAGCAATGTCTGAGAAGGCAGAGGGTCCAATCCGCTCTCTCTGCTCACCACTCCCTGTGCCCTTTGTCAGTCATTATGGTACCTCTTAAAGAATCTTCAGAAGCTACCAAGGCAAAAGAAGGCAGAAAGGAAGGGAGTGGGGAAGGAAGGAGGGAGGTGCTAAAACAGAGTGCAAGAATCTCAAACAACAATTGCTTTAGCAGTCCAAGACTGCAGAGCAAAAGAACAAAAAACAAAAAACAAAACAAGAACAATCAAGTGCCCATTACTGGGCCTTCTAGTGGAACAGTGCAACCAACAGCCAAACAGCGAAGAATTGTCTTAATAGATTCTTCGAAGATGTAAATAAAGTTTACCCAATTCAAGCATATCTTTTCTTCCAAAAGACTGATACATCTGAAATGAAGTCAATTTGTGGACACAGAAGGAATCTAGACTCTTTGCCTATTTATTTACAAATATGTACTGTTCCTATACCATATGGTTTGAACAAAGACATCAAAACGTGAAAACAACAGCAGGTTTCAGGCATAGCTGTCGTAGAGACAGCTCAGTTTCCAGGTCTGGACTGTTCTCACAGAAACATCCACTCACATTCTGTTCAGTCAACAGGACTTCTGTTTTCCAAATGTATCTATAGAAGTCTCCCCTTTTCCTTGGGGGAGCACTAAACGAATGCTTTGAACATTCACTCCTAAAAGTTAGCCTTCCCTGTACAAACGATCTTTACATTTATGGTGGTGACTTAATAGTGTTTCAACTATGAAAGCGAACCAGCCCTGAAGGGCAGTATAAGTAGTTTGTCTTCAGCCACATGATCTCCAGCACTTCTGATGTCTCCACACTGCCTCTTGTCTGCTTCTCGACTTCTGAAACTCAGCTATCTGGGGATCTCTTCTTATCCCACTCCTTTTCCTTTGCTGCTGATACCCAGTCTGTTGTTAACAATATCCTGAAGGTTCCTTTGTTCAACTCAGATAGAAATAGGGTGCTGACAAAGTGTCGGGACCCTTAATCTTAGTGTCACATCCCCATGGAAACTAGAGCTAGCTATCCTGGGCTGCATCCTGGAAATCTTCCAGGAGCTGGGACCTGGAGCCTTTTAGGAACCTCAGCTTTTCACTGCTCTTCAGCTTCTGTGGCCTCAGCTCTCTGCTGTTTCTTGGCTTCTTGCCACTTCTTCAGTCTGGTAGAAGGCAGCCTGGTTAGTTCCCTGGCCACACTTTAGAATCCTTCAGCCGCCTTCTAGTTGCTGCATCTAAGTAAACTTGGGGAATGGTCTTCCCAGGGGTTATTTGACCTTTTTGTTACCAGCTCAGCCAATTCTACTAGTAGTGAAGGTTTCGGGTAGATTAAAAAAAAAAAGACCAGAAAAGACTTTATTGAGGCCTAGACTGCAATGGAGGTGAGGGGAGTATAGAGCAGAAACACAGGAAGGAGGTTGCTTATAGTGCTCTGGGAATAGATGAGCAGCTGCTGATGTAGCTGGTTGTTTTTGTACACAGGCTCCTATCTGACAAGCATAAACATTTGCATAGCCATCAGTCTGTGCAAGCATACTAGGTCTGCTTAGCCAAGTGGTCAGAGAAGTACTACTCTATGCAGATTAAGGACAGCTTCAAGCTGTTAGTAGAGTCAACATGAACCAGTTTAACTGGGCTCATCTGAACTTGATATGGCCCAGCTGAGTCTTCCAGAGACTGTTGCATAGTGTCTGGAGTGACTGCGGCTAAAACAATTTCTCTGAAAGCAGAAGCCACAGGAGTTGTGTCACAAGAGTGACTGCAACCAACTTCTCTTCAGAGTCGGTGGAGAGATTGAAGCCTCCCTGAGCCTAAGATGTTTGAACAGCCATAACCTCCATGACGACAGCTCAGTGGATCTCTGAAGAAATGCAGCTTTCTCAGATGTTACTGTGATTTCCAGTAGAATAGCACGCTACTGTTGTGTTGCTTCTGCTCTCTGTTAATCTCCAGGACAGACAGTGGGAGCTCCAATGAACTTCAGAACTGTTTGATATAAGAGAAACAGCTCCAAATCAGAACTCATACTCTGCCAGGTGCTGGATTCCAATTCCTGCCAGGCATAGAGAAGGGGTCTGACAGCTGTCAATCAAGTAGCCAAACTACCCATAGCGACAGCTTCAGAGAAGAAGAGGAAGAGGAGAAGGAGGAGAAGGAGGAGGATTAAGAAAGTATAAGTGGTGCTTACAACAAAGGTCTATCATGAAATCAACACTCTTCTGCAGTGAGATTTATCCAATAATAATGTTTAACCCTTGACCCCAAACCTTCAGAAATACTGCATCTTCTTGACATGTCTTGTCTTTCTCCCCAATATACTCTAGACCACACTCCTGTTCAAAACATTCCTATTAGCATTCTAAATCTTGAATCTATCTATCATTGTGAATTAATATGTTCTAAAAATTATACTATATAAAAGGTACATCTTAAAAAGATAGCACAAAATAGTTGTATCGGTCAGGGTTTTCTAGAGTCACAGAACTTATGGGCAGTCTCTATATAGTAAGGGAATTTGTTGATGACTTACAGTTTGTAGTCCAACTCCCCAACAACGGTCAGCAGCAGCTGTGGATGGAAGTCCAAAGATCTAGCAGTTGCTTAGCCCCACAAAGCAAGCAGGAGAAGAGAGAGCGAATCTTCCTTTTTCCAATGTCCTTATGTAGGTCTCCAGCAGAAGGTGTGGCCCAGATTAAAGGTGTGTGCCACCACACCTGGATCTGACACTTGCTTTGTCCCAGATGACCTTGAACTCAGAGATCTCCCTTCCTTAATCTTCTGAGATTCATAGCCACTAAGCCTCAAGATCTCCAAGCCAAGATCCTTGGAGGTCAGAAACTTGTATCTCCCAGCCTCCAGATTAGGATCACAGATGAGCCTTCTAATTCTGGATTGTAGTTCATTCCAAATATAGTCAAGTTGACAACCAGGAATAGCCACTACAATAGTGTGTAAGAATTGCTTTTAGGATCAAATAATAGTCTTTTATTAAAGTTATTTATTCACTTTGCAACCCAATAACAACCCTTCTTCTCTTCCCAGTACCCCCTCATGTAAGTCTTCCCCCCATTCACTTTAGAAGGAAAGGCATTCCTCTGGGTGTTATACCTCCTACCCCCATCCCACCCCATAACCTGTAGAGACCAGCCATAGGAATTACATCTCTGCAGGAGAATTTTGAGAGTTTATAGCCCTACCCCACTTCCAATTCATTTTCTTTGATTCCCACTTGAGGTTGAATATGTAATTGCTCACACTGTTGGTCCAACTGCTTGCTTTCTTTTTTCCCTTTTCATCATGGATTCTCCCTTTAGAAACTTAAACCAAGATAAATGCTTTCTTCCTTGAGATGTTTCATGTTATTTAATCCCAATAACAAAAATAACTAATACAACACTGGATTAGATTTATTTTTCTGTCTCTGATGATATGAGGTCAGCATCAGCCTCACCTTGCATGGATTTTTATAAGGATGGCCCCTTAAGAACATTGTCTAGGTAATGAGAACTGTAAGAAAAACTGGAAAGCTTGGCCTTATAGCAGGCTATGATAGAAAAACTTTACACATCAGCATTACTAGAGAACAAAAATACGGTGTAAGCAATAAGTGAGCACCATGACACTGTATATATAGGAGAAGAATGCAGCTTCCTGGAGAAAAGATGCTTAAGAGTAGCAGAAAAAAACTGCGTTAGCTTTTCCTTGATGTGAGAATTATGTCAAGGAGTCAATTTTAAATAAGGAAGCATTTAACTTGACTCGAACCTTCAAATATCTTGGTTCAAGCTCTGACCAGCCTTGAATCTAGTCTCATGGTAACAGAACTTTACGGTGGTTCAACTTGTGGTAGATGTTTCTTGATCCACAGTTGGCACATAGAAAAGAGATAAGATGCCCCTTTAAGGATGTGCCTTCCAGGGCTCTACCTCAGATATTCCCAACTCAGTATGTTTCTAGAACTTTCCAAATGATGTTTTCAAACATCACCAGGTCAACATCAGACATTTATCAAATGAAACTGTAGAATACATTTTATAACCAAACCATAGCAGGTAGGATTAAAAAAACAAAAACAAAAACAAAAAAAAACCACTCAATTTAAGAGCTAATTTTTTTCTTCCTTTGGTTTTCTGTTTCAGTGTCATTAATTTTTCCCAAGCTTTCCAATAGAGTGATTTAATGCCTCGTGATGCTGTGTTTCAAACTGTCAAAGAAAAGTTCCACAGAAGTAAAAAAGGCAAAGAAGAAAATTCAACAAGTTATTGCAACAATGGAGATCTCCTTTTCCCTCTAATGAGAAAACAGTGCAGATTTTGAGCCCTGGGGTTAGTCAGTCAGCTAGCACTGTCAGATAAGAATGGTAAGGGAAGATTGGTCAGGGCAATAAGACCATCTGTGTTTGCTAATTGGTACTTAGAATAGGCTCTGTCTCTTTTTCAGAGACTGGGAGTGAGGAACTTCGGGTTTTCTTAATGGGTACAATTCAAAGAGTAGCTTCTTTTGAGGAGACATTTCTGGGTTGTAAAATTGTCAAAACTCTGGAAGAAGATTAACATTTCAAAAGGGACAGAGAAGGAACTTACAGCTGCAAGCTTTCCTAAGGAAAGGTAAGTGTTCTAAGGAAAGGGAAGTAAGAAGCCTATAGTCTATGGGAAACCATCTAAGGTTTAGTGAAGCTGAGGCAATTTAACAGCTGACTTGTCCACCACCTGCAAGCATATCAGACTATTAGACCCATTTTTCCTAAATGTATTTGTCCTGGATTTTCCTTTTCCTTCTTCAGTCTGAATAAGTCACCCTCTATTTTAATTCTAAATGATTCTCTTACTTTTTGTAGGTTTCCATAATAAAACACAATGAACTGGAGAAGTTAAAAACAATATTTTATCTTGCATAGTTTAGAGGCTAGTATCACTTCTTGGGATTTTGGTTAAGATCAACTGTCATTTAGAGGTTAGGAAAACCATTATCACATTGTTACTAGAGTTGATAGAAGGTCTCAGTTTGGACCCCAACACTTCCAATAAACTAGGTACTACCATCAGTCCAAATTTAACAAGGCAATTAAAAACTAATAGTAAAAACTAGAAAAAGAAGATTGTTTCAATGTAACCACACTGGAAAGAGAGACAAAGTTGCAGAGAATACTTAAGGATAGTATTCAAATAGAAGGCAAGAGATATACATAATTAATCAGTCCTGTCAAGATGTGGCCCTGCTTATCCATGACCCACCACTCTCTCTGCTCCAGTCTTTTCAGCAACTTCCAGCTCCTAATGTGATCTTCCACATCCATACCAAGAGAGCCCATTAAGCTTTTCCTTCAACACTAAATGCCTTCTCTAGCCACAGCCCCAAACTCTTACAAATTCCTTCCCCAAACCAATCCCAAGTCTGTTACCCAACTGGTAAGGTAGTCACAGCAATGGCTGAGGTTCCAAGTACCAATTTTCTTTAAGAATTACTTTCCTTTACTTTCAAATACATGACTAGATACAACTTAAGGGAGGAACGGCATACTTCGGCTCATAGTTTGACGGTACAGACCATTATGGTGTGGAACACAAAGGCAGAAATGGGAAGCTGTTTGTCACACTGTGTCAACAGTCAGAAAGCAAAGAAAAATACATGCTGGTGTTCCACTGGCTTTTTCCTCAATTTTAATTCAATTCACAACCCCAGTCCATGGGATGATATTGGCTGTATTCAAGGTATACCTTCTCTGTTGCATTAAGCACTCTATAAATTCACAGAACTAAAGGTGTGTCTCCTAAGCATTTCCAAAGCAAGATAAGTTGAGAGTGAAGATTGACCACCACAAACATGACTAATTGTCCCTTGTTTATTTATTCACATGATATAAATACCTCCTCAAAAAATTATTTCTTCATGTGAATCATTGATGCAGAATTAGTTTTTCTTCCAGAATAGTACCAATTGGCCTTTTCTTCCGAATGCTTCAGTTTCTGCCAGAAGATTCCACTTACCATTTTTCATGAAATGGGAATGTCATGCACTTGACTATAGAATACTTCAAGCAGTTAGAGTTTGAATATAAAAGTTATTAAAGAGTCATGTCTTAAATGCTTCATACAAGGAAATGCTACTAAGAGAAAACTGAACCGTGAAGGAACTAGTCTTATCAAGGGACTAATGTATTGATAAGTTCATAGTTGAGAGGGTTATTAGTGTATAGGCAGGGTAAGAAAAACTAGGTCAATCATTAGGTCAAAACTAGGACATCACTTTGAAAGGTAAGTTGTTTTCAGAGCCTCCTCCCACTCCATTCTGTTTCTCATCTACCATGATGTTTAGATTTCTGTTCCACAATTCTTCCTTCACTTCACTATAACTTGCTGCTCCAGCACAAGCCCATAGCAATGGAGCTAAGTGACCACTGATTGAAGCTGTAAGCTGAATCGATCTTTTCTTTAAGGTGATTTCTGGGAAATTGTTTGTCATTGTGACAGGTAGTGATCAATAGGGTAGGCCTAAAGCTTCCTACATCATCACTATGTTATCACTGTTTGATTGCAGACACTCTACTGTGTTATCATCCTTTGGGATTTGGGATTTTCTCTTCACAAAGTAAATTTCCTGCTGCTTAGGTGTTGTGCTACAGAGAGTGGAAAATTGATCTCCGGGTCCAGTTGCCTCTCAGTGCAACTTCTGACCAAGTGCTTTACTTCAGCCCTATTTCACCCAACATTCTACAATATGGAAGCCTCTGAGTCCTAAATCAACCTGCTGCTTACTGACATGCTTTTCATATTTATTCATTTGTTTCACCCAACATTCTACAATATGGAAGCCTCTGAGTCCTAAATCAACCTGCTGCTTACTGACATGCTTTTCATATTTATTCATAAAAATACCTGCTTTCCCATGAGTGCTTATATCTTACTTCTCCTTTTTGGCTTCCATTTGCCATTTCTAGGATTTCTCTCTTCATTTTCTAGAGTTTATAGTTCTTTGTGTGAGACTTGTTTTCATGCATTCTGTCCATCTTATTAGTATGTTTGGGGAAATTATAGTAGCAAATGAGTGAATAAATTTCTATTTTATGATGAACTGAAGTTCGCTCTTATTACCTTATAACAAATGCAGATTAAGGCACTGAATATGTCCATTACTGCTGAGAGGTAAAGTCAGCAATGATAAAGGCCTAGAGTTGCCAGAGAGGAGTAAAGTTACTCTGCATAGGAGAAAGGGAAGATCTGAGGGTAGGAAACTAGAAGGAACAATGGGGAGCTTACACAGGAACTTTTGCAGTCAACTGAGTATCCTGCATTATACCAGTGATTCATGTTCTCCCCCAAGAATTCCATGCAACAGGGTCACATTTCTTTTTTGTTGTTGTTTTTTTGTTTTTCGAGACAGGGTTTCTCTGTGTAGCCCTGGCTGTCCTGGAACTCACTTTGTAGACCAGGCTGGCCTTGAACTCAGAAATCCTCCTGCCTCTGCCTCCCAAGTGCTGGAATTAAAGGCGTGCACCACCACCGCCCGGCTAGGGTCACATTTCTTTTCTGTCTTCACAGGTAGGCTTTAAGAGAAAAGTTATGAATTGTGAATTAACCCTGTAAATGGAAAAAGAGTAGTGTTTGGGTTCTATAGATTCTTATTTTCCTTTATTTCTCTTTCTTCACATTCTTACATGCAACAAATATTAAATACTATCTGTCAAGGCTTTATGCTAGATATATAGAGAGAGAGATTATAAACACCAAATTTCAGTGGACTTATTGGACAGTTGGGAATACTAGGATGTGAATTATGAAAAGTGTGTGCAAGTACTATAGCAGTGAATAGACCTAATGATGTGGTCTCTGAACTTCTGTGGCCTCAAGGGAAGTGAGAGTATAAGAACTGTCATAGAGTTAATAGTAATGAACTGTTTACTTGAATACTGCTAATAATAAATTATAAATGTTCTCGACATATACACATTGATAATATAAGAGTTGATGCTATGCTAATTAACTCAATTATAGTAACTCTTTCACAATTCATATGCTTGTGAAGTCATGATATGTATGCCTTTAATATATACAATTTTTATTTAACAATATAACCTCAATAAAGTTAGAAGGAAAATCTCACTAAGAGAATACCTATTTTTTGTATAAATGTGTTATTAATATTTTTAATGATTTTGTATATTTATGTTTCTCACCCTCTCCCTCTACCTCTCCCTCTCCTGTCTTGTATGCATGTGATATAACACTCTTATCCCTTTGAGATATGGTCTCTCCAAGAACCTCAAGCTAGCTTGGTTGTCATGAAGCCCTAACTATCCTCCTGTCTCTGATGCCCCCACAATTCTGGGGCTACAATCATCTGTACCTGTGATGGTTTGTATATGCTTGTCCCAGGGAGTGGCACTATTAGAAGGTGTGGCCTTGTTGGAGGAACTGTGTCACTGTAGGGTTGGGCTTAGAGATCTTCCTCTTAGATGCCTGAAGATGCCCAGTCTGTTCCTGGTTTCTTTTGGATAAAGGTGTAGAACCCTCAGCTCCTCCTGCACCATGCCTGCCTGGATGTTGCCATGCTTCTGCCTTGATGACAATGGACTAAACCTCTGAACCTGTAAGCCAGCCCCAAGTAAATGTCTTTTATAAAACTTGCATTGGTCATTGGTGTCTGTTCACAGCAGTAAAACCCAAACTAATACAGCACCCGACCTTGATTTTTATACGATCACTGGAAGACTTGAACTCAGTGACATATGCTTGTACAGTAAGCACTCATACCAATAGCTTCTTTTTCTGTTCCTGCCTCCTGGTTCCTGCTCTGACTTCCCTAAGTGATGGGGTATGACCTAAGAGTTTCAAGCTGAAATAAACATTTTACTCCTTAAGCCATTTTTGATCATGACATTACATAATAGCAATAGAAACCTAAGGCAACCATAAAAAGAGTTAATGCAAAGATAACATTAAAAAATAACATCAGAATCTAGTATGTGAACCTGAAGCTGAGATCATATTTGGGAATAGCTATTCATTGTGGGCACAAGTAGGATCTGCAATTGAAGCAGATAAAAGAGAGGCTAATATAGTGTGAACTTCATCCTCAAAACTGTACAAAACTATTCAAGCATTTAAAGATGAGGAAAGAACATGTTATTAAAAAAATTCAAATAATCATAACAGTTTTGTAGTGATCCTGTGGAGCATTGTAGAGGATAATGAAATGGAAGAAGATGGGCAGCAAAGAAGCCAGAAGAAAAACAGTTGCTGTCCATTTATCTACAATATACTATCCACATATCTACTGGGTTGAAGAGGCACTATCCACTGCAGAATGACCAGTGACAAAGGAGAGAGAACAAAGGGATTCTGAGAGTTGCTAATGGGTAATATCCATATAGATTGATCATTTGTTTTGTGGGATAGAAAAAGAATCGTAACTTAAAACATAGAACTTAAACTAGGATTTCTGGCTAGTGCAACTGATTTACAGAAACCACAAATTGCAGACAAACAAATTGGAGAGACAGGGATGAAGAACAAAGAGACAGATGCCAGGATGCTAGCAAATAATGTTTGCTTATGGGGTGATAGTAGAGGCTAGACATTTCAGTTAAAACCTAAGTTTAAGTGAGAATCTAATGGATTTTCTTTGTGGTCTTTGTTGTTGCTATTGTTACTGTTTGTTTTGCTTACATTTGTTTCTTTGTCTATTTCCAATGCTAAGGAAGGAATCTAGAGTTTTAAATGTGCTAGGCAAGCCAAGTGCTTTACCATTGCACTCAACCTACAATTCTAATTTTTTTTGGGGGGGTGTATTTTTGTTTTCTTTCGGTTTGGTTTGGTTTTTTTTTTAGTGAGCAAGACTTCAGGAACCTAGAAGACCTGTGTGTGGTTAGAATAAGAATGGCCCCTGTAGGTTTATATATTTATATGCTTAGTCACGAGAGAGGGGAACAATTTGAGAAGGATTAGGAGATGCAGCATCATTGAATGAAGTGTGTCACTCTGGGGTAAACTTTGAGGTTTCAAAAGCCCATGTCAACCCAAGTAGCTCTCCCCTCACCTCCCCCCCTCATCCATCCCTCCCTTCTTTTCTTCCTCCCTCTTTCTCTGCCTGTGGATCAAAATGTACCTCTCAACTACTTCTTCAGCTACTGCCCCAGCACCATATATGGCACCGTGCTCCCCGTCAGGATGATCATGGACTAACCTTCTGAAACTATAAGCAAGCCCCTGATTAAATGCTTTCTTGATGAAAGAAATACAGGCTTCATGGTATCTCTTCACAGCAATAGAACAGTGTCTAAGACAGATCCATAATAAACTTTGTAAGAAGACATAACCCTTGAGCTTGAACTAAAGCTGCTACTGTCACTGCTGCTGCTGTTGGGTGGTATAAAAATCAGTGCAGAGATCTTCAAACAGTTAAAAATAGGACTTCTGTGTAACTACACTGCTTCCAAACAGCTACATCATATTGCTCTACCACTACTGGGCATCTGGTATAGAGCCAAAGACTTAGAACTCTGTCACTAAGATATTTGAACATCATTTTTCATTTCTGTTCTATTCACAATAGCTAGGAAATGAAATAAGTCTAAATGTCCATTGATTGATGAATGGCAATGACAGTGCAGTACACATACACTATACAGTTTTATTCAGCTATAAACAAAAATGAAATTATTAAATGTATAGGAAAATGGATGGAACTGGGAAAAAATTATACTGACTGAGGTAATTTAGTCAGAGAACAACAAAACTACATGTTCTCGCCTGTATGTATTAGCTTCCTGTTTTTTAGAACTCTGGTTTTAAGTTAAAGTAAGTATGTGTGAGAGGCCAGAGAATGGCCAAGCTTCAAGTGTGGGGACATTGAGATAAAGAGATATTAAAATGATCTACATGCAAAAGGATGTAGAGAAAGGGCCCTAATGACAGTCAGAAGGTAGGAGTGGGTACCATGGTTACCAAAAATAAAGGAGGTATGAATAAGCTACATAGAAACTTGCTACTTTGTAAGCTAACTCTGTGTGTGTGTGTGTGTGTGTGTGTGTGTGTGTGTGTGTGTGTGTGTGTGTGTCTTTGTGTGTAATAGACTGGAGGTACCCTATATGATAGATAATGCTTCTGCTACTTCTACTGGAATATCGATGGTTCAGTTTGTTTTCACGAAAATCTTATTCAGTATGGTAATCTTCTCTATTAGTTTTGGGTCTGAGAGGTGCCAGAAGCCTACAAAACAATACAGCCTATTGCCATTGCTTTTGTTTGTACACCAGAAATATACGGTAAGGCCCTGTCACCACAGATTCAGGTTATAAGACACAGAGAAACCAAGATAGAAATGAACTGGATGGTTCTTTCTCCCTGACTAACATACATGCTATTGGAAAGTTCTATGTAGGCTGCTGGAGAAGAAAACTCATCATTGATCTTCCTCGGCTGTATATCTCATATCCTGTATGTGCCAGGCAAGATGCACCCCTCATAGAATCATAGCATGATTTTTGTGGGGAGTAAGCATTCATGACTCCACAGGAGAAAATCATGCCTGATTCCGTAAACCATGTCAAAATCCTATGAGTAAAGAGGTCATAAGCCCTAGTGGAGAGCCTATTACCATAGTTTGGCTTCATACACATGTGAAAGTGCCCTCCTAGTAGTACTTATACCAATAGACCAGTAGTTTTCTTAATACAGGCCAGAGATGCTTCATTTTACAATAGGTGATGGTTAATACAGAGACTTATATCTAGTCAACATGCTGAGAATAAATGACTGTTGAATGTTCACACATAAATAGGACATCTATATCACCCTTGGAGAATCAGAGAGTACTGTGAAAGTGAGATGGAAAGAAAGTCAGATTCAGGAGATGGGGAACAGGTATGAAATAATTGACATGGGGAAAGGGGCATGAGGATGGGTAGAAAAATGGAAGTAGAGACCATGGCTAACAAAACCAAAGAAGGATGTGACATAGCCATTGCAGTCATGAACACACAGCACACCATCATAAACCTGTGCAAGACTGGGCACTTCCATGTCGTGAATGAGCTAGGTATCCATGAGTCCTCTCCCTCTCCCCAGACCACCAACCTTCTCTCTCTCTCTCTCTCTCTCTCTCTCTCTCTCTCTCTCTCTCTCTCTCTCTCTCTCTCTCTCTGTCTCTCTCTCTCTCTCTGTCTCTCTCTGTCTGTCCATCTGTCTATCTACCTTAGTATTCCCCTTTTTCTCCCTTTCTCTTTCCATCCAATTCCCTTCCCTCTTCTTCTCTCCCCTCCCTCCATCTCTCCCTCTTGTCCTCCCTCCTACTTCCTGTCTCTCCCTCCTTCCCTATTTTTCATTCTCCTTCCTCTCCCTCTCTCCCTTTTCTCCTTCCTCCTCTATCTCCTTTCCTCACCTTCTTTCCTCCCTCTCCCTTTCTACCTTCCAGTCAGTGTGTACAGTGTATGTGTGTGTGTGTGTGTGTGTGTGTGTGTGTGTGTATGAGAGAGAGAGAGAGAGAGAGAGCCCTTGATGATATTTATCATACCTGATCAACTATAGTTTAGAGAGTGCCCATTATCTAAGGGACAAAGCAGGAGAAACAGGAAGAAAAGAATCACTCCAACCACCGGGCACCCAGATGAATTGGTTCTGCAGTATATATGCTGGCAGCTCTTTTCTTTAGGACGCAGAAATTAAATTAACATAAACATCACACACTTTTGGCTAGAAATGACTAGGACATGAGACATCAGTAAGATACATAGTTCACCATTACAAGCTAATAATTTCGTAAAAGACGATGGAAAGACAGGCCCTCATTTCTACAGGTCTGAACAGAAGATCCTGTGGTTAGAATGCCATGCACCATGTGGTGTCCAGTCACATAAAGGGATGCTTTCAGGACCAGTCACTCCATGGGCCACTAGGACAGAAAAGAGTGCAGCACTCTGAGGCTTTCTGTTTGTTGGCTTACTTTACTGTTTTCTTCCTCTAGCATTGTTGTTTAAAATATGAGTTGTCTCACTTCAATGGAGGTAGCAAAAGCTAACATTATTTAAAACCCTCAAATATTTTGTAAAAAAAAAAAACTAGACCACATTTTAAATTTTGTTCCAGTGAATCATAAAAATACAAATGAGAGGAAAATTACGGAAGCGCCATGATTCTTCAGGCTTAGATCCAATAATGTAGCTGATAGGTCTGCCTGGTCCTTTCATCACCACATGGGGTCATCCCAACCATGTGCAGTTGGCATATCATTTGCATGTTGGCAAGACAATTACTTGAATATGCACTAAAAAAAAAAAAGGACAGAACCCAAACAGAAAATAGACTCCCTTTTAATAACTGATGCATTAAATGAGGAACTGGTTTCTTTCATGAGGATATATTACTTGACCTTCTGCAGAGACGAGTTCATTGGATTTAATTTTGAGGAAATGATTTTTTTTCTAGACAGAGATGGTTTGATTTGACTGTGGGTTAGGATGCAAACAGGCTATTAGAATGATATTTTAGCTTTTTTTCCCTAAAGAATGGTCCATTAGTTGCTTGTGAATATTCATCCCTCCAGCCTCCTACTTTATCTTGTTCAAGACAGAGCTGTAATATTATAATGTTTTCATTGATGTAATTAATAACAAACATTACTCATTAACTTGGTTAACACCAAATTGAGCACTTGACAAATGTACTCAGGACCTTGCCCTTATAAATTTAATATAGGTAGGAGGAAAAGTATTGACCCTACAATATGAAATCAAGGGCATTACTGTAGAAATAAATTTTGAGAGTTGAGAATACATTTTACTGAGGTTTTCTATTCATTCGTTTGTTAAAAGCTGTTTGGGCAAAAGGGTATACCACATGACACACTGATACACTGAAGCTTCCCTGGAGAGATGGGGTTTTGTTTTATTTTCTTGTTTGTTTGATTTATTCCTTTTTTTTTTCTATTTAATTTTTTCGTTTCTCTTGAGTGGAAGTTGCAAGAACAGTGGGGAGATATGAAGAGATGGGGAGATGAGTGGGATTGGGGTGAATCACTGACAAAGGATAAATAAAAAGTTAAAAATAAAATAAAATAAAATACCAGAATCAAAGAAGAATACTGCAAAAAGCAATAATGTACAACACAGGAAGACTAAACTCCATGATGATGATGTGATGATGACCCACCACTCTGCCCCACTTTTTTTGTTCTGATTACTTCTTATGTAATCTTAGGCAATCAGAAAAGCTAAGGAGTAGAACACGTGAAAACCCATCCCATCATAAGTGTACATTCTGTAGCCATTAAAACATGTGCTTAGGTAAGTATCAACTTATCTCAATACGTCACAAGGAAATGAATGATCATGATTGAAGGACAGAGGACAGAGGACAGGATTTTAAATCACACCACATTCATTTGAAACTTGGCTAGAAGCTGGATTTGTATTTATATTTGTGTTATTTGAAAGCAAAATTAGGCCGGGCGGTGGTGGCGCACGCCTTTAATCCTAGCACTTGGGAGGCAGAGGCAGGCGGATTTCTGAGTTCGAGGCCAGCCTGGTCTACAGAGCGAGTTCCAGGCCAGCCAGGGCTATACAGAGAAACCCTGTCTCGAAAAACAAAAAAAAACAAACAAACAAACAAAAAAAAAAACCAAAAAAACAAAAACAAAAAAAAAAAAAGAAAGCAAAATTAGAATGTACAGCAGACTTTCTTTCCTGTCCTAGTCCAGCCCTTGACCCACATGGTCAGCTGGGGTTGGATGGTGGGGAGGCGAAGTGCTATAAAACAGGTGGACGCTGGCATGAACCTGACCAGACATAATTACCAGGTATCTAGAGGGAGGAAATTGGGTTCCTAGAGGCCAAGGCAGGTTACCGTTTTATCCATTGTGTAGGTCAGGAAGTGAAGCAGAGAGGTTGATCTTGAACAAAGTCCCACAGCTGGTTAATTACAGTACTGGGAATCAATTCTAAGTTTTCTGCTTCCAAAACCGTCATTTCCCCCACAAGGCTGTCTCCTGAAAAACAAAACAAAAAAGTCTCATATGGCATCTGATCAACAAAACACCTTTACAATTAGCCTTCCTTTAATAGGAACCAGAGCAAGCCTGTGTGCCTCAGACTTCCTAACCTTTGCCCATTTTGCTTAACCTCCAATAAAGCTTCACGTTTCCCATCCTGTGAGTCTCTTGGATATACTACCAAGAGCTGAAGTCTCAACATCCAGAAATGAAGGCAGCCATCTTCTTTTCCATTTCAAACTTGCCTGGCACACATCTGCATCACCAGGATATGTGTTCTGAGGAGACTCAAAAAAATAAAATATTCTTCTGGGTTGATGAGAACGGAAGAGTTGGTAAAAAAGAATCTTCTAAGCTAATGACAAAACAAATAACAAAAATAGCAAAAAAATAACAAAAATAACAAAAATAAAATCCAATGAGCATTTCAGGGCAAAGCTGGAAGAGAGTACTTTTAGAGGTCCTATGTGAAACCACAAAAAATGGGAGTCAGTTTCATAAGAGCATAAAGAAACGTGTGTTTGCGTGGGTATAACAATTCCTGATTCTGGAATCCTGCCAGGTCCAGCATGGCCATGGTAGGCATGGAATGACATGGTTTCTGCCCCTGGAACAGGGCCACCAGGCATGGGCTTCCAGGAGTGTTGAAGGCGGTAGTGGGCCTAAGGCTTGTTTGTATAATAATGTACAAATTCCTCCTTTGAGGAATGTCCTCGAGGTTAACGTTAACGACTCCATGATAATCAGAGACAGCATGAGTCTGGAAGGCAAAGGTGAGGTGAGGTTAATGTTTTAGACTCACTGGAACCTTTAGGACAGCTATGAGAGGGAAAAAAAATACTTCTGAAAACTTGAGTTCAAGTATAATTTCTCAACTATGCAAAAATAAGGATGTAATATGAATTATGTGAGGGGCTTCATGAATCTAAAGGAGCAAAAGCAGCTGCGCTTTTGTGAGCCAACTTGTCAGAAAGATACAGAGGAAGGAGACACAGGGATTTAGGGAGTGGTGATTACAGAAGATCCCACCCAGCTAAGTTTTTTGTTTATGCTTACAAAAGACAGATTCCTGAGTTCAAGGTTAGCCAGGGACAGAAGGAATTTAGGTCCCGGCACAGGAGTGATAGAAATGGTAATTTCAGAACTGGGTCCCACCCAGCTAGTTTATCTTCTTTGCTTAACAGGAGCAGACAGAACTTTGGGGAGAGATCTGGGAAGACCTGGGAAGACAGGAGACTGCGAGCTCTTAAGGACAGGACTAGCAAGGACTCTAAAACGCTCGCTATCAGGTAACTCCATCCTCCTGCCTTAGCCTTGAGAGTGGGAAGCAGAAGTGGGAACCCTCAGGTCCAGCTTTATTTTTAACTAACATAATTATACAAAGGATGAAGAACTCAAGAGTCGGTTGTGGAGACGCTTACCCGGAATCCCAGCTTTCAGGAGATTTCTGGACCAACACCAAGCCTATCTCTGTGGCAAAACAGGTAGGCCGGTTTAAACAGGAGTCACTTCAGACTTTTCCTAGACCAAGGGGAATATTCACCACAGATATGACTATGAATGTGCCATTAAATAGCCTTGTCAGATCAGGGCAGCCACTATCACTCATAACCCAGGTAAAACATGGAGAAAAGCAAAACTACAACGCCGATTTTTGGCACATGAAGTTCCGAGCTTTCAGTCCCTTGCAAGGGTCCGACCCGATCCAGGATCTCAGGAGAATTTCTGAGCTATGCTATCAGTGGCTGAGGCCAGACGTGAACAGCAAGGAGGAGATCCTGGATCAGCTTGTGTTGGAGCAGTTCCTAACCTGCATGCCACCAGAGTTGCAGGCCTTAGTGAAGGAGAGCCGAGTGAAGTGCTGCAAAGACTTGGAAAAGATGCTGAAGGACGGGAAAGCCCACAAGTGGTCCATAGTCTACTCCCAAGGACAGGCATACCTCCTTCGGGATCCCAGTGCTGAGAAGGCTGAAGTCTCAGAGGATAAATGGGATCATATGAATTTGTCCCAAGGACACCTATCAAATGAGAGTGAGGAGTCTCTCAACAGAGGCCAGGCCAGCCCAGAGCTGCAGAACCTATCAGAGACTGAAGAGCCATCCATCAGCCAGGAAGAGGACGTTTTGCTGGGAGTGATTCCTGAGCAGAGACAAGCAGTCTACCAGAGATCTCAGCAGAGCCTGGGGAGTGACTCAGTTCCTGACTGGGAAGAGGCGGCTGCGGAAGTGTCTGTGTTTGTTGGTCAGGACCCTCAACCAACACAGGGTCCTCCTGGCTCTCTCAGAGCAAATGATGCCATGCTGCCCCAAGAAGACACTGATGTGGATGCTGTACCATTGTTCACTCATATTTCAAACAGAGAGTTAGCCTTGAATAGGGATCTTCAGAGTCTTCCTGGTTTCAACTTACCCACTTCCCAAGGAGTGGCCTGCTATATGGCGAATACAGAAGATGGGCTGGAGGCTGCTAACCCACGGCCTGCTAATTCACAGTCTGTAGAGCAAGTTGACAGTCTTGCTGGCCAGGCTCGGTTTCAGTGTACCGAATGCAAGAAGAGGTTTCTTTACAAGTCTCATTTTGACCTCCACCAGAGGTCACACACTGGAGAGAGACCCTTCAAGTGCAACTTGTGCAACAAGGCCTTTCTACAGTCCTCCGACCTGAGAGTCCACCAGCGTGTCCACACCGGGGAGAAGCCTTACATGTGTTCAGTGTGCCAAAAGGAGTTCGCCCACGGGTCCACCCTGCAAAAGCACAATCGGATCCACACAAAGGAGAAGCCTTACGTGTGTGAGGATTGTGGGAAAAGCTTCCGCCACAAGGCCAACCTCACTGTCCATTTCCGCATCCATCGCGACTTGAGACCCTACATCTGTAAGAAGTGTAACATGACTTTCCGACAGCAGGGGACTTGGAAGCGACACATGAAAACCCACTTGAGAAAGGTGTCTGTGTAATTCTGGATCCAGTCTTTTCCCGGAAAGACTGAGATTGAAGTCTTTTCCCAGAGAAATGGAGGCTGGGATGCCCCATTCCGTGAGATCTCGTCCCTTCAGGGTCATTGTGTAGAGTGCTCATTGGTGTTCTGTCTCACTATGACCCGTGGGTTTTCAAATGGTTAAATGTTTTAAAATTAAATTTTCATTTAAGTTTAAAAAAAAAGAAAGATCTCTTAATCTTTTGCAGTGTTAAAAAAAAATCGATATGCTTGCTATCTCCTAAGAATCAAGGAGCTGGGGTCATGGGATGTTAATTCATAGGACAATCAAAAGAGAACCTGGAGTAAATGACTGGATTGGTATGTGGTGCAAAAGACTGGGCTTATGATATGCAAGAGGTGAGCTATCCAGAGAATTTTTGGAGAAAACTGCTTGGAGAACTGTCTTGAGCAGGAGGGAGAGAGAGAGAGAGAGAGAGAGAGAGAGAGAGAGAGAGAGAGAGAGAGAGAGAGAGAGAGAGAGAGACAGAGAGAGACAGAGAGAGACAGAGACAGAGAGACAGAGAGATCTAAAGATCTTCAGAGAAAGCAGAGCAAAGAGAAACCAATCTAGAAGTTGTCTTGAGCAGAACATAGGTTATCAGCTTGGATTCAGGATTTGACTTTGGAGTCCCTTGTCTCCCTGCTCTCAAGCACCTCTTCTCTCAGAACCCCTCTCCAAGCTGAGGCTGGTCCTTGGCAGGATCCCTTTCTTTTACTCCTTAGGTTCCATCCCCTGCCTAAACCTGCCCTAGACCTACCTTGACAAAGTAGAACAACTTACTTTCAGCATCTTTTGTTCTCTTCCTCTCCAAACTCACCAGTGTAGTTCCCCATTCTCAGCACTCGGCTCACTCCCTGGAAAATTCAAACTTAAAAGCCGGTGTCTCCAGATTTAAAACTTTATATTTTAATCTTATAGGTAATTATTATTGGAGACAATATCAGACATCCATGTAGGATATGCCAATATTACTTTTTAAATCACAAAATTAACATCCAAAAGATTAGTTATTGTACTTGTTATTATTCAGATTATACTATAGTTTTTGGTTCCTAAAACTAAATGTTGTATGAAGTGTTTTATTTTATCTTAAAATATGATGAATATAATTAATTTTTTCAACCAAGCAACCAACTTGGTTAAACATTTGAAAGGATGCATATCAGCATACTGCCTATAACTCAGTCTGCCTACTTAAAAAGAAATTAGGCTTGGATTCCTTTTCGGATGTTCATTGCATTTTACAGTTGCTGGCTATGTTAGAAAGATGCTTGTAACTATGACAAAACACCTAGGAAAACATTTTTAAATAAAGGTTTATCTTGGTTCAGTCTCCGAGGTCTAGCTCTGTGGTTAGCCATTGTTTCCAGGCCTATAGCAAGGCAAAAACAAACACCTGCTAAGTAATTTGCCTATAGAACAAACCTCCCTTTACCTCCATAAATTCATACAAGGGCTTCAGATCAAAGTAAAGTGAAGTTATAAACACCAGTAATAAACAAAAGCCGGTCATAGTCAACATAAACATAATAGGATTTCCAGATTGTTTAAAAAAAATAGCCCTTCCAAGATTTGTAAGTAGTTTTCTGCTACTTTATCTTTCATAAATCTAAACAAACAACTTCTGATGCACTGTAGAATAAGTAATGCTTTTTAGTGTGTTCTTAATTAAGAACGCTATGGTCTTAGGAAACATAGCATATTTAAAGAGAAAATAAAGTAGCGTGGGAAAGCTTATTGGTATTTCTAAGTCATTCTAAATGTAAACATTCAGTAATAAAGACTTCCAATGTGTCTCCATCCCTGTCTCAGGAACTTGTTACTTAGAAGTAAAGGATTAGAGTGATAATTTTGTTGTCTTTACTGTGACAAGACCCTGAGTGAAATAACGTATTCTGTACACTGCCAAAAATGAGTGCAGAACACATTTAAACACAGGAGCGATTCCTTTTGACTCGGTTCTGGCCCCTGAGACGTGGCTCCGTTGTTCTCAGACTGTGTGAAGGCAAAAGCATGTGGCAGGGCAGAGCTGCTCACCTGCGGCAGCCCAGAAAGCACAGAGAATAAAAGAAAGGACTGAGATAGTACAGGGTGCCAAGACACACCCCAGTGATTTACTCCTGCAAGACCCACCAAGACAAAACTGCCAAAAAATTGTAAATCAATGTATTGGTGGTCTGTTTGTTACTAGAGGTCTTGGCATTCAACCTTTTGATAATTGGATCCAACAGCTGAAGAAGAAATTTTGTGTGAATAGGGAACAGGCTGTGGAAAAAGTCACCATGGTTAATACATGAAAAAAAGCTACTAGGCAGAAAGGTTGTAAACAGTTCCCCTACCAAGGCTCCTTGTGAGCTACTACTGAGCTTGTGCAAGAAAATTTCCTGCCATATACAAATGGGCAGAAGATGTGATGATCTATTTGAAACTCAGAATCCACAATGCTGTCCCTCTCCCTCTTTGTCTCTCCTTCCCTCCCTCCTTCTCTTACCCTCTTTCTCCCTCCTTCTCTGTCCTCCTTTCCATCCTACACCTCCCTCTCTCTCCTCTTCCCTCCTTCTCAATCTTAATCCTCCCTCCCTCCCTTGCTTCTCACCTCTGAGACTTCTAGCCCTTTCCCAGTTACTTCAGCATCTTAATTTTCAAAATTAAACATGTTGACCTCCATCTCTTCCACCTGCAATATTTAGAATTCACTTATACTGTTCTGGATTCATGTTAGAAAGGATAAGAAACTCACATATTTGCATGGATGTTGTAAGGGAGTAAACCTGTAGTCCACTTAGTTTGAATCAAGGGTTGCATTCTAGAGAGGAAAGTGTACAACAATCAATCAGAACTCCAGAGTCTGGAATAACACAGATTCTGTAAAATGAAGAGATGCCAGCTTCCACAGCACAAACAGGGACTATTTCTGGGGCACAAAGCCAGACTCTTCCTGGGGAGACAGAACATGCTTAATCTGTAACCTCTTCACACATAACTCCTAAAACCTATGGCCAGTCATCTTTTTAAAAATTAAGGAATTTGAAGCCACATGACATTTTAATGGTTAGCTAAGCCAACTGCTTAACATTTCTGAGGAGAAAAGGCCTTGTCAGAGGCTTCAGGATCTGCCTTGGTCAAAAAAACAAAATGAGAACAACTTGAGATTAAAGGTCTTACTTAGCTTTGATTCACAATTCTAGAGTCAGGCTGGAAGAGGTCAAAGAACTCTAGGCTGGGGAGGCCGTGTTGTTTACAGTTAGCAAACAGGAAATGAGATGGAGAAGGGCTGGTGGGAGGGCTGGTTGCTGTTGAATCTGGCCTCATTTGAGTCAGTTGGCTGCCTGCTACTTCCGGGAGCTCCCTTGCATTAATCAGCCAGGAGACACAGCTATCTGCTGCAAAAACACACTTCTGCACTGAAGCATCTGTAATTGCTGTACATGTTAAGCCAGGTTAGCAGTCCTTAGGGAAAGACTCCTCTGCCCAAATTCAGATTAATCCAGAAGCTTCTATCACTCTGTCTCCTAAGCAAGCGCTTTCTATAGGCCTGCCTTCCTTCCCATAATAATGTTTACAAAGGGATGAAGTTCCTTCCGTTCATACTCATGGCTTCACCTCTTGGAAGTACTTTAATCACAGTTAAATAATTGACTCCAGTAAAAGTATAATTGACCTCAAATTAGCTGCTGTTGTCCTCAAATTGTCAGTATTGTCCCCAATCTCTCTAAGAAGTCAGTGTATTGAGTTTCTCTGTTGTTTGCAGGTTCATGCATCTAGCTGTTAGGGGTAGAGGGAAAGGCACCACTACACAGTCGAGCACCAAATTCCAACAGCTAGCAAAAAATGTGGAAATGCACTAAGCCATCCCAATAAAAATAATCTCCCACAGGAGAGAGCTGAGAAACAAGCAGACAAGATACTTTCTTTACTCTTAGGAATTTTCCTTTTCTTTTTTTTTTTTTTAGTTGGTTGATTGTTTTTGTTTTTGTTTTGTTTTGTTTGTTTAAAAAAGGTTTCCAGAGAATCCCTATCTTGAGACAAAATTGAACATACATTTCTTCATTTTTAAATAGTCCTAATCTTACTCAAAGAATCTTTTCCACAACAAGTAAATATTTGGTGAAGAATGGCTTTATGTGTGCAAATGGAGTCGATAATGGTCTTCAAAGATATCTTTAGAATAAATGAAGTATACATTATCATTTAAATGGCATTATGGATTCTAATTTGATTTGGGAAATGGGTTCGTTTATTACCCTCTCCTTCTACAAACCAGATTTAGTTAGCCCTTTCCATTCACCAAACATGAAGTAGAGCATAGGAGAGCAAGCAGAGGGCAATTTGTTTTCTGGGACAACTCAGCGCACGCGCTCTGTGATGGGTATCTGTAAAACTTACTTTGAAGTACAACCTTTGTGTGTGTGTGTGTGTGTGTGTGTGTGTGTGCGCGCGCGCACATTCATTCATTATATTATTTACTGGTCAACTTTTAGCATCTCCAGATGTTAAGAATGCATTGTCAGTGGCATGGGAGGCCTTCCTGTAAGATCCCCTGACTAGATGACAGGGACTCTCTTTCTTGCCTCTTTGCATCAGTGCTGTCTGTAGGAGCTGCTTCAGTCTGATTGGTTGATAACTGTGGCTTTCAAGTTTGGAAACGTTTTGAATATCCCCTTTGCCCTCAGTGGGTGGTTGTCATTGTAAATTTTAAGAACAGCGGGAGAACTTCACAAACTTGACACTGAGTTAACATCAACATAATAGACAAAGGACCCCTGGGAGAATCCAGCAAGGACTGCTGCTGTGGGAGCTTGGTGGAGAGGATGATAGTGGAACTCATTCCTAAGGAATGGGCTCTCCTGTAAAGAGAAGAATAGAGGAAGGAACTCGCAAAGATAGGAAATGTCTGGGCACAGCTGGAATTATCAGGGAACATTATTACTATTACTATCATTATTATTATTATCATTATTATTATTATCATTATTATTAGGTTTATTGTATTGGGAAGGTGCGCTTAGGTCAGAGAGAGTTCACTGGCCCCAAGAACCAAGGCCAGGGAAGTTGCTAAGGGGAGAGGGGGAAGAGGAAAGGGAGAAAGAGCACATGCATGGAGGCGGGGGGAGGGGGAGGGGAGAAGGGGATTGATTTTTTTTAATAATACTGTTTGGAAGCGGCTCAAGAGAGTATTTTAAATTCACATCGATGTTAGAAACCATTTTGATCACCTTTCATCGATATCTGAAAGCCCTGTTGAAAATAAATAAATAAATGAATAAATAAAAGAGGAACAAAGAAGAAAATAAGCAACAGGAAGTCACCCTGTTCCAGAAACGTGTTCGGAGCGTTTGGGATGAGCCTTCTGCTGGGTTCCAGGGTGAGGGCCACCACAGTCCCTGAACGTGCTGGGGAGAAACTGTGGAAAGGTCTTTGGCTGCCTTCATCCTCTGAACTGCCGCTGATAAATCACTGAAGTGCGGTAATAATGGCAAATTAGTCTGTCTTGTTCCAAATGATTTCAATATTATTTGGAGAATTTTCAAATGCTTTTGAATTAAGAGAATGATTGCAACCCTGAATTTTAGGAGCTTTCAGAAAACTTAAAATACTTCTATTATTTTATAGTTGAAGTAATTTAAATCTTCAGGAATGTTACTTTATAAATGATTGTATATATCAAAATCTAAATAAATGCTTAAATGGCGTTAGAGCCTCGATTTCTTCATTTTAAAAGGAATTAATACGGACTACATATATAAATCACATATATATATATATAATGTCTAATAGCAGCAAATTATTATTGCATATTAGCTTGTTAGAATTAAATCTATGCGGGAACAATCCTTACAGCTTATGAATGTCCCCATATGGAGAACTAAATCTCAGCGCTGATTCCATTATAGCTGACTAGGTAGTAGTCAGGAGGCTTAGCTATGCACAGTGCCTCAATCCTGACCTCTAGAGGCTGTTCTAAAAAACAGCAGAAGGTTACACCGTCGCAACTGCTGACTGGATTGTATAAAAGGATTCGAATCTCCCTATATACACTAACCTGTCCCAGCTCACAGCAAGCATGTGAGGGAATAATCTTATTGTAAATAAAGTCTTTTTCTAGAAAGGAGAATTCCAAGCGGTTTTGATTATAATTCGATCCTTAATTCCCCATGACTGGAATTTCTAGCCTACTCAGGCGCTTCAACTAATACTTTATATACTCCACGCTCTAGAAAGAATGACAATTCATCGTTTTTTTGTTTTATCCTTGATGACAACTGGAAAGACCCTAAATTTTCCTTAGTCTAACATACAGGACTCATGTCCAAATCTTCTCCCATTTTATGTGTCCGATACAAGAAGAACGCCAATTGACTTTAAAGATTATGGAGCACTGATGGAGATAAATTGACTCATAGTATTTTGTGAAATTTTTCACATTTAGATCCCTAAGATGGCAAAATACCAGCCTATAAATTGCAGCTAATTAAGTCAATTTGCTCACAAACTAATTACTGAGATTTAATTAACATGGAGAAGTGTTACTCAGAGCCTACAGATAGTCTTTACAGTTGTGTCTCATGGACACCTGTGCATATAGGCGGAGGATAATCTTTCTGCAACATTTTCAGTGTACATTCTTTTTTTTTTTTTTTTTTGGTTTTTCGAGACAGGGTTTCTCTGTGTAGTCCTGGCTGTCCTGGAACTCACTCTGTAGACCAGGCTAGCCTGGAACTCAGAAATCCGCCTGCCTCTGCCTCCCAAGCGCTGGGATTAAAGGCGTGCGCCACCACCGCCCGGCTTCAGTGTACATTCTTTATGAGTGATCCATCACATAAGGTCACGCTTCAAATGTTCTGTCTCACCAGCACCGAGCACACTTCAGATTCCTGAGTACTTCAGATTTCAGACGAAAGATGCTCAGCCTATATTACACGTGTTATTTTCAAGACATCTTCATCACTGACTTACTGACATAGACATTTACTATAATCACTTTCCTTTTATCATTTATATTTAAAATATTTATTTATTTCTAAAGGTATTTCTATAGTTTCATCTTCTTAAACTTGCTAATAAAACTGTAAAAATAGTAGAGTTGTAAAATATTTTATAAAAAGACTGTAATGTAAAGTGAATAAGTAAAAGGAATTAAACTAAATTTTTAAAAAAATAAAAGAAAAAACCCTGTGATAACTAACATTAATTATGAGGGATAGAGAAATGACTAAGCAGGTAAAGACCCAGCCAAGTGTGACAACCTGAGTTCAATCCTGGGACCCACATAATAGAAGGGGAGAATAAACTCACACAGTGTGCTCTGACTTCCATGAGTGCACTGTGCCATGTGTGCATGCCAACAACACACAATACATACATATATACACATATATACATGCATACATATATACATACATAAATGTAAATGTACATATATGCATACACACATACATGTAAATCTTAACGTTTTCACTGTTTAAAAAAATTTTCAACCTGACAGGCTCTATCATTAGGTAGGAGAGTAAGCCTCTAGGCACATCTGGATTACTTAGACTAGATCAGCCTCTGGGCATGCTAATGACAGTTTATCTTGATTGGGTTAATTTAGGTGGGAAGACAAAACCATCCTTTGACGGGGGTTCTATGTTCCATGAAGTGAACAGTAGCATTCAATGTTCTCTGCTTCCAGACTGCAGATTCAATGTGACCAGTTGCTTCAAGCTCTTGCTACCGGGTCTTCACCATCACAGTGGACTATCCCTAAAAGTGTGTGCCAAAAACAGATACTTCCTTCATCTGCTTTTGCCTAGGTATTTTATCACAGCAACAGCAACAGAACTGAGACAAGGAACTTGAGTCTTCACAGCTGAAAATCAAGGATCGTGCTTATCTTACAGTTTCATCAAAGTCTGTTCTACTTTGTAAGACATTAGTTTTAGGGAAATCAAATCAAATAAATTTACTTAGAATGTTTATCATTTGCCAAGGGAGGCAGGGAAGATTTTCTAAATAGGGAAAGAAATTTCAAAGAAAATTTTAAATTATCTAAAACATTTTCCCCCAAAATACTGCTAAATTCATGTGTTTTGCATGTGTTCTGCATTGAAGATACACACAAAAGTGGCAAGATAGCACAGAATTAAGAAGTACACTTGTAAGAGGTATACAACTGTAAAATTCATGATGTCTTAGCTTTTAATAGCTGAGTAGTAGCCCACTGTACAAAATTTCATCATTCATTGTACCATATTTTCTTTATTCATTCTTCAATTGAGGGACACCTAGTGTCATAGTTAGGGTTTTACTGCTGTGAACAGATACCATGACCAAGGAAATTCTCATAAAGGACATTTAATTGAGGCTGGCTTACAGGTTCAGAGGTTCAGTCCATTATCACCAGGGTGGGAGCATGGCAGCATCCAGGCAGGCATGATGCAGGCTGAGCTGACAGTTCTACATCTTCATCTGAAGGCTGCTAGTGGAAGACTGAATTCCAGGCAGCTAAGATGAGGGTCTTAAGCCCATACCTACAACGACATGCCTACTCCAACAGGGCCACACCTTCTAATAGTGCCACTCCCTGGGTCAAGCATATACAAACATCACATCTAGGTTGTTCCCAGTTTCTGGATATTATGAATAAAGCTGCTATAAACATAGTAAATGTCTTTGTTGGATGTTGGAGCATCTTTTGGGTAAATGCCCAGGAGTGGTATAGTCAGAAACTGGAAACAACCTAGATGTCCTTCAACTAAAAATAGATAAAGAAAATGTGGTACAACCACACAATGGAATACTATCCAGTTATTAAAAAAAGAAAACAAAGACATCGTGAATTTTGCAGGCAAATGGATGGAACTTGAGAATATCATGCTGAGTGAGGTAACCCACACCCAAAAGGACATGCCTGATATGTACATACTTATAAGTGGATATTAGTCATAAAAAAACAGGTACCATGTTATACTCCACAGACCCAAGTCAGCTAAACAAGAATGAAGGCCCAAGTAAGAAAGCTTGAATTTCTCTTAGAAGGGGGAATAAAATAGTCATAAGAGGCAGCTGGAATGAGGGAGGGAACTGGGGAGGGAAGGAAATGAGGTGCTCAGGATCAGGTGTGGGGTAGGACAGGAGAGAAGGCTAGATGACCATGAAAAATGAATAGAAATCTTCAATTGATGGGGGTGAGAAGGTAGGAGGCATATCCAGGATGAGATAGAGACCTGGGATAAGGGAGGCACCAAGAATCAATGGGGGGGGGGGCTTAGCTGTGACTCACTACACTGAGGTTATGGAACCTGAAAAGGCCATCTCCTGTTGCCAGGCAGGAACCTTGGTGGAGCGATAGAGACACTAACCACCCACAAAACTTTCAACCCAAAATTTATCCTGTCTACAAGAAATGCAGGCACCAGGGATGGAATAGAGTTGAAGGAATGACCAACCAATAATCAGCTCAACCTGAGACCCATCCCATGGGCAAGCACCAATCCCTAGCATTATTAATAACATTCTGTTATGCTTGCAGGCAGGAGCATGTTGTCCTCTGAGAGGCTCCACCCAATAGTTGACTCAGACAGATACAGACACCCACAGTCAAACAGTAGATGGAGCTTGGGGACTCTTAGGGAAGAATAGGAGAATGCTTGCAGGACAAAGAGGATAGGAACTCCACAGGAAGATCAACAGAGTCAAGTAACCTGAACCCTTGGGCTCTCAGAGTCTGAGCCACTAAAGAACATACACAGGCTGGACCTAGGTTTTCCTGCACATATGTAGCAGATGTGCTGTTTGGTCTTCATGTGGATCCCAAACAACTAGAACAGGGGCTATCGGGAAGAGCTGTTGCCTATACATATATATACATATATGTTCTTCTACCTGGGCTGTCTTGCCTGGCCTCAGTGGGAGAGGAAGTGGCTAGCCTCTCAGAAACTTAAAGTGCCTGGGCCAGGGAGGATACTGAAAGGGGCCCCCATCTGTTCAGAGGAGAAGTGGAGGGGGATGGGGGAAGGATTGTGGTAAGGGGATGACCGGGAAGGGGGCAGTGAGAGAGATGTAAAGTGAATAAGTAAAAAAAAATTAATTAATTTAATTAAGTGTTTAAAAAGAGGTATACAACTGTGATGGTTTGTATATGCTTGTCCCAGGGAGTGGCACTATTAGAAGGTGTGGCCTTGTTGTAGGAACTGTGTCACTGTAGGGTTGGGCTTAGAGATCTTCCTCTTAGATGCCTGAAGATGCCCAGTCTATTCCTGGTTTCCTTTGGATAAAGGTGTAGAACCCTCAGCTCCTCCTGCACCATGCTTCTGCCTTGATGACAATGGACTAAACCTCTGAACCTGTAAGCCAACCCCAAGTAAATGTCTTTTATAAAACTTGTATTGGTCATTGGTGTCTGTTCACAGCAGTAAAACCCAAACTAATACAGAAGTTGGTACCAGGAGTGGGGTATTGCTGTGATAGGCCTGACCATGCTTTTGTTTTGAAGATTGTGGGTTTTGGAACTTTGGATTTGGAAAGTCATGGAATGCTTTAAGTGGGGCTTAGTGGGCCAGCCTAACAGGAATATGGAAGACAGTGGTATTGAGGGTCATTTGAACTGTGTAGGCTTGATGACCCAAAATGTTTCAGTGGAGAACTTTCTTATGTGGTTGAGAGACTGTTTTTGTGATGTTTTGGTGAAGAACATCGCTGCTTTTTGCCATTCTCTGAAGAGACTGCCTAAGGCTAAGGAAAAGAGATGTATATTAATTGTATTGACAAAGGAAGTCTCTAAAAAGCTCAACAGAGACTTTGTTCTCTGGTTAAGTCTGATGAAAAGCATTTTGAACAAACATAGCAAGCTGAGAAAGGAAACATACAAAATATATAGTTTGAGCATTAAAGGGACACCAGGAAGTGATATGGAGCTGAATTCAAGGATATTAAACTGAATTAAGGAAGTAGTGACTTTGAGGCAAGATTCCTCCCAGCTAAATTTAGGTTCAGGCGTGGTAGTACAAGCCTTTAATCCCAGGAGACAAAGATAAGCAGATCTCTGAGTTCAAGGCCAGCCTAGAACAGAGCAAATTCTAGGTGAAGAAAAACTTAAATCCAGGTTTGGTGGATCACACCTTTAATCCCAGTGCTTAGGAGACAGGCATGCAGATCTCTGAATTCAAAGTCAGTCTATGGAGCAAGATCCAGGACAGCCAAGCTTAGGCAGTGAAGGAGTTGGAATAAAGGAAGCTAGTGATAATGTAATAGAACAAGGGGGCCAATGTTCCAGCTTCTGCAAACAGCAGAACTCAGCAGCTTAGGCCATGTGTCTCTGGCTTTATATTCAAGAGGAGAAGGAGACTATTGGGACAATTGATGCTGGTTATCTGGAGCTAAGAAATTAATGGTGATTAAGAAAAGACCAGCATCACTTAGGTGATATTTTCTGGGAAGTGTTTCCTGAGAGCACAAAGAAGCTGTGTTCCAGAGATAGCCAAAGTTGTACCTTATGCTACAGCTGTACTTTGTAATGTGTAAGAATAATCCAGGTGGTACTGGTTTTGAAGGCATGAAGGCATCATGAAGAACAGCTGAAGTTTGGTACTGTGAGAGGCCATGGAAGGCCATTGGTGAAAGTGTAGCCTCAGTTGTAGTTGACAGCGAAGGACTGAAGGGGTCATGCAAAGGAGTTGAGGCTTGATACTATGAAACAGCCTAAGAGAGGCTTTGGTGGAGCATAGATGCAGTAGAAGACCCTAGCATATTGGAGACGCCAGTACCATGGGATGACCACCAAGAACAGCAGTGGCAGCGGAATGGATCAACTTGAACTTAGAGTGCTACAGAGGGCAGAGCTGGAGAAGTGACACCAGCCCTTTGGAGATCATGTGTGGAACTCAGACATTGGAACAAGAAGCTGTGAAGCTGAAGTTCACTTGGGGACCACAAGATGTTAAAGATGCCAGAGACACAGGATGCCTGCCAGGAAAGCTGCTAACAGGGAGTGGAACCAGCCCAGGAGAAAGAACCTTGTTGCAGTCAACAGAGATGAAAAGGCAGTTGAAGATCTAAAGACTGCTTGCCATCAGACATGGAGATGCAGAGTTTGGAGACTGCCCAGCTGGTTTCCTGTCTTGCTTTTGGGATTACGGTTAAATGATTGGATGAATCTCAGAAGAGACTTTGAACTTTGGACTTTTAACACGGTTGAGAATACTATAGACTATGGGGACTTTTGAAGTTGGACTAAATGTATTTTGCATTATGCTGTATTTAGGTATGGCCCCCATAGACTTATGTTTGAACAAGCCTATGGGGACCAGGGAGTGGAATGTGATGGTTTGTATATGCTTGTCCCAGGGAGTGGCACTATTAGAAGGTGTGACCTTGTTGTAGGAAGTGTGTCACTGTAAGGTTGGGCTTAGAGATCTTCCTCTTAGATGCCTGAAGATGCCCAGTCTGTTCCTGGTTTCCTTTGGATAAAGGTGTAGAACCCTCAGCTCCTCCTGCACCATGCTTCTGCCTTGATGACAATGGACTAAACCTCTGAACCTGTAAGCCAACCCCAAGTAAATGTCTTTTATAAAACTTGCATTGGTCATTGGTGTCTGTTCACAGCAGTAAAACCCAAACTAATACAACAACTGAACAAAAAAAAAATAGTTTTAAAGTTAGTTCAGATGTCACATTCTTCACTCTGATTATTCCATGCATGCTTGGAAGTGTGTTTTCTCGGTATCTGCCACGTTCATGAGAGTGAACAGTATGGCGTCAACAATCCACAGAAACTGCTCCCAGATGAGGTTCACATCACAAACTCCAGACGAGCACAGAACTAGCTGGAGAAGCGCTCTACTTGCCATAATTACATCTTGTATTTACTGTGAAGAAAATAGCACACCTAGGTCAAAACAGCCAAGACTGACAAAGCATACCGTGAGGAATATTTATAAATGTGTTTCTTAGATTAATGAAGATACAACCTGTATATAATTAAAATTTTAAATCATCTCACAAAGCTTTCTCACAAGTAAGAACTAGGGAACCAGAGGTTCTGTTAATCTCTTTCCTTCTAAACCACTGAAAAGTTCCCTTCCCATAAAAGCTAAGCATGGAAGATGTAATTTATCTAACCAAGTATCTTCGAGTTTCTATTGCTGCAGAAAAAACACTGTAATCAAAAACAACTTCTCAAGTTTATTTCATCTTCCCCATCATGGTCCATCATCAAAAGAAGTGAGGGAAGGAACTCAAGACAGGAGCCTGGAGGTAGGAACTGATGCAGAATTCATGGGGGAAGTGCTGCTTGTCGACTTGTTTCCTACAGCTTCCTAAGCCTACTTTCTTATGACACAAAGATCACCAGCCCAGAGGTAGCATTGCCCACAGTGAACTGGGCCCTCCCATATCAATCACCAACCAAGAAAATATACCACAGGCCTTCCCACAAGACAATCTGGTGGCAGCATTTTCTCAATTGAAGTCTCCTCTTCCAAAAATTCCTCTAGCTTGTGTGAAGTTGGCATAAAACTAGTCAGCACACCAAGCCACTGGATTAAACACTCATCTCTTCTATTTGTTACAGTTGTTCTCTTCATTGAGAGAACCACTTCAATTTTGATGAGTATTTTGGGAATCAGTTCAATACTTATTATTTTGCCAAGTTTGTATAGGTTATTCAATTAAAAATTTAATATGATCATTATCTTCAAGTGGCTTTTCAAATAATCATTAATTAAATAATTTAGACATTTTATTTTAATGAAGTGAAGAAAAACATCTCCCAAGAGAATATTTTTAATTAATGTATTTATTTTCCCCAAGTTGTAAGACATTAGCATTCATGCTTCATGCCTGCTGTGTAGCTACATATCACTTATGTCATTAAGATGAGGGAATTATGACCAGCAGTGAACAATAGAAATATTGCCTAGAAAAATGAGTGTTTATCTCACTAAAGCTTTCAAAAATGACTTCTGAGGTGATGTTGTATTATTTTACATCCCATGAGTAAGATGAGACAACTGTAACTATAGTTACCAAGTGTAATAGGACCTCTACTTTCCAGAATTGCATCCAGACTAAGTATTATTCGGGAAATTTGCTGTGTGAACACAGTCAGGGGCAGGAGGTTAGAAAGGAAACTTAAATGCACCTGTCACAAGCAATTTATTATGCACTTTCATTATCAACATCTTTCATGAAGCACTTTTACTTCAAAAATATACTTTCAGAGACATTCTTCAATGAGTTGTCTATGACATAGAAAAATAACAGTAAATAGTCTTTTTCTGGGTATAAAAAAAATCATTTATTTTCTTCACATTGCATTCCCAGAATGCTTTCTCTGGCATGGGCTGAACCTCGATATTTTTAACAGGAAGTAAGTAAGTTCCGTTGCTTAACCAGATATTAGAATGCCCAGCTCACCTTGTCTCAGAAAACAAATACTACCTCCAATTATTTTATGGAGATGACAATGCTAGTGTGATAACTAACTTCAAGAAATAGAGATGTACCACATTTGGGCTAGACTAAGCTCTTCTCTTTATTCTACACATAGGTTCTGGGTGTCTTTGGTTTATGCAGTGTATAAGGATGTAGAATTCAAAATCAGGTACATGGATTTAGATATTGGATCATTTATTTATTAGATCTGTGAGCATAATTTAGTTACATTATACCCCTTAACCTATTTCCATGTGATTAAAAAGGAGAAAACAACAGTAGTTTCCTGGTGGTTTAGTTATGAGGTTTAAATGAAGTAATTCAAGCCAAGGACAAGTGAGTATGGAGATGCCAAGCACTCGATCAATGCTAGTATTATTGCTGGAAAATTGATGCATATTCATTACAGCATTCAGAAGTTACGATTAAATTAAGAAAGTATTCAAGAGGGACAGAGGCAGGATAAAGAACACTAAGAATGCTTGGAAAAGCCTTAGGAGATTTATGTATGCATTATTTTATACATATATAAATATACATATAGTATATATGAATATATATTAAACGATGCTGTGTCACTTGCTCTGACAATACCCCATCAAAAACCATAGTCCATATAAGAAAAACATTGACACCAGGCATGAAAAGTCTTATTGCAAGTTTGTGATCAAGGGAGTCCAATAGACTTCCAGAGCAATATAAACTATTGCCTTTTCCCTTGGTTGCCTCCCAGAGATTGAAGTAAGTCTTAATTGATGAAAACACCATGTACTTTTGACACAGAACTCAAAAGCTGGATCTAACCTGAAAGCTTCCTCTCTGAGGACTAATTCTCATAATACTAGAAAGTGCTACTCAAGCTGCAAAAACTGGAGTAATCAGCAAGTCTACCCAGCTATTACATGTATGAACCATAATAATGACCAGTCCTGCAAGACACTGCTAAATGTACAATAGTGGCACTCATATCTAAGTGGTAACCAAAAGCTCTCTAATTGAACTTGAGGCCTGATGAGCAGGAGGTCCATTATGTCTGGTGCTGTAAACCTAGCCAACTATCCATTACTGGTGAAGTCATGAATCTTAGAGGGGATCCTACTATTTTACTAAGCCAGAGTAATTCCTAACTATATTCTAAATGCTTATCCTTATACTTAAAGATAAGTGTAGCGCTCAGTTCTCATCAAAGCAGCTACTCTTTTCAGCAGGTGGAGTTCATCACAGAAAGCCACAAACCACAGAGAACATCTAATCATGAGGTGCCCACCCAAACACAATGAATACATTTATAACAAAAGTCCTACACTTAAGGCTCAGGCAATATAAGAGGGTGCCAAAAGACTAGAAGAGCTAAGAGGCTAGGAAATCTGCTGTGAGATTGTGTTTCCCTGAAATGATAGGGAATCGACATTCATAATGCCACAACTAAACTAAACTAAGCAACAACTAAACAATGACATCACCAATAGACATGCTAATATAGAAGAGAGGAATCTCACCAGATCTCACCTCTAAACAAAAAACTACAGGTAACTAAAGAATGCTGAGAGAGGGAAAACATGTCTCCCCTAAATAACTATCCAATACCAAGAGGTTATCCCTTAAATTGTAGGTATATACAAGTAGCATCAAATAGATCAAAGGGTTGTGCTTATATATTTATGCATGCATATGTATTTTGCATATATGTGTGTATATGTGTAACAAAAATAAAGAAAAGAGGCCATGAACTTGAGAGAAAATAACAGAGGTCATGTATTGCATTGTGGGAAAAGACCCTGGAGAGGTTGGAGGGAGGAAATGGAAGGAGAAAAGGATATAGTTATACTTTAATTTTAAAACTTTTAAAGGATACTCACACAGCTATAAGAAATGCTACTGCTAGCTTTCCCTGTTTCTGGACTGACATTCTGTGGGACATTTGGCAAGTGGTGGCTATCTTCTAAGCCATCTCCTTGTGTGTCTCTTTGGGTTTCCCTTACTTCTTAGAAATCGCTATCTTGGATGCAGCCTTGGGGCAATAACCTTCCTTCCTTCCTTCCTTCCTTCCTTCCTTCCTTCCTTCCTTCCTCCCTCCCTCCCTCCCTCCCTCCCTTCCTTCCTTCCTTCCTTCTTTTCTTCCTTCCTTCCTTCTTCTTAGCAGGCCAGTAGTGCTGACTCACAAGGCTTCAACGTGCTTCAGAAAGAAGCAGGTTGCATTTAAAGAGTGTAGAACAGTGAGTAACAAAAGTCACACGGGATGCTCCAGAATTCTCCATTTACAGAAAAACTGTCACTCTTATGGCCAAATTGTTGAATTACTTTATTACATGCTGTGAATTTCCGTAAACTATTTTTGATTCTTCTAGACTTAAAAAAGAAATAAAGAGAGAGAAATTTAAAAGATTTGTAAGAGAAAGATTTTTCTAGGTAAAAGTATCTTGTATTCTCTTTATTATTGACTCGGTTAGAAAAATACACATCCAAAAATGAGTCAAATATATTTTTTTAAAGATTTATTTATTTATTTTATGTATCTGATTATAATGTAACTATCTTCAGACATACTAGAAGAGTGCATCGGATCTCATTACAAATGGTTGTGAGCCACCATGTGGTTGCTGGGAATTGAACTGAGGACTTCTGAAAGAGCAGTCAGTGCTCTTAACCACTGAGCCATCTCTCCAGTCCAAGTCAAATATATTTTAAGGGACCATTAGTTCAATAAAAAGAGTGTAGGCATTTATATAACTAAAGGAAAAATAATGAAATAAAATTATTCAATCAAACAAAAGTTACAGCAAGAAAGGAATATGCCAACCAAAGCATAAGTAGTTAGGACTTCTGTATTGGTATGTGAATGAGCCACTGGCTTAAGTATAAATACAGCTCATGCTGTAACCTGGAAATGAGAGAAATCATGCATGAGGTCTTAAACAGCAGGCAGGGCAGGACTTTCAGTCTCTAGGGGAAAAGAAATATACACAAAGCAAGTATTATAATGGCCCTGAATCTCTGACTGGGAGTGACTCTCTGCTCTGACTTCTGGAAGTGTTTTCTGTGTTGGAGAGCAGGATTTAGGATGCTAAGAGTAAAATTACAGGCTTCTGGCAGGGTGGAATGTAGACCAAAGTTGCCACACAATTAGAGAACAGGATAAAAAAATGCAGAAATTGGACACAGATTAAAGGGTTTGGCTACATATACCCAAGATGAGACTTTGGAAAACTTACCCTGACTGTCTAGTACAGGATTGAAGTCTAAAGAATGACTCTAGTTGTGAAATGGGGTTGAAAAATATTAAGATTCTGGTCCAGCCATACTTAAAGTATCTTGCTGAGAATCTCAAGTATTCTTCTGAAGGATCAAGAGGAATTAGGACCATAATGAATGGGTAAGGACCATAGATTAGAAAAATGGTCACGTCCCAAGATTAAGAACAAATTCAAAATGTACATACCTAGCAAGGACTAAACCTGTCACCATGCCTGCACATAAATGTCAGGGATGCAATCCAAACCTAAACCTTTCTGATCTCCCCACCTTTTATTTCCAAACACTCTGTCCCATTGTAGGAATCCATCCTTCAAATGGGTCCAGAGCCACCAGATATAAGAATAAGACACACCCGTGACAGACACCCATCAGAAATTATACAGACTAATTTAAAATTACCACTAGACAATCTGAGTCCAAATAGAAAAGTGATTAAGGACATAAAGCAGGGTTAAGGTTTAACCATTGTGATAATTAGTATTGACAATGATAAGATAAATGAACAGTTGCAAGTAATTCTTGCCATTAAGACTGGAAACCCATATTGCAAATTGACTGATTCTGAAAACAGGAAGACCTAACTGTGACTGTTCTGTCAACAACACAAAGTCTGAGTAGAAAACTATTAGAACACACTAGTTTCTTCCTTCTTTGTATGCAGCTTGGATGACATTTTGGTGATCTAGACTAAGTCCTGATATGTATAGATCTATCAGTCTGCTTTCTGGTCCCCTAGTGGATTCTCCAATAGAGCATCTACAGGGGCATTTGTTCTTCCTGTGGATACCAAGAATGCAGGAGACCAGTCTTCAACAGAGACCACTGAAGTGTGCAAACACATCCTGTAGTCTCATTCAGGTAACATCCACTGACAACATCCCACTAGAAAACAAGTGAATTCACCAAGTCCAAAGTCAGGGTTTAGGAATGCCATACCCCTTTTGTGAGATGTGAATATGTGGTGTTAATTTAGGGAGGGAGAAATGGGGCAATAATTCAATCTATTTTGAGTGAGAACACAAGTCTTTGTAATGTAATCTAAATGCACAATTCAATATAATTTCACAGTTGAAGTAACAGGAAGCATATCATTGTGGTTCATGAGCTTGAGGAATGACTTCTTTCATTTTGTATACATTATTTGTTTGATTGTTTGTTTGTTTGTTTACAGGGAATGAGTAATGAAGACAAGGAGACAGGACAGGCAGAAGGTAAAGTTTGAACTTTATAGAATTTGAATTTTCTGAACAGCCAAGGGTTAATTTAGCCACTAAATAAATAAATAAATAAATAAAAATTGCAGCATAGAAGAAAGAAAAACATGAGAGCTCATTTCATTTGATTTCTCTACTTGGAAACCAGAGGTAATTTTCTTACCAAAAAAAAAAAAAAAAAAAGAGGAAGAATTTTTGCTATTTAGAGTTAATTGCCAAAACTGCATGCAAATCATAGCTGTCTCACATTCATTTGAGTGACTCATTCAACTAATACTCAACAAATGATTGTTTTGTATTATTACAGTTTCTGCTCTGAGAATAGGCATTGGTTAGCGAATGAGTCTAAAAGGCTTTGCCTTCCTGGCACTTGACCACATCTGCAATTATTCAATGACTGATTTAGGGTTTCCCCCATGGTTAAAAAAAAAAATTAGAGTGATTTCTTTTTTCAATTATTCCAGTTTATTTGACTTTATTATTTGTCTTAGCTTTCTATTGCTATGATAAAATACTGGCCAAAAGCTACTCTAAGGAGAAAAGGGTTTATTTGACTAATATGTTCTGATCACAGCCCATCACGAAGGGAAGTCAGAGCAGGAACCTGGAAGCAGGAACTGAAGCAGAAGTCATAGGGGAACACTTCTCACTCACTAGGTTGCTCCCCTTGGTTTGCTCAGTTTGCATTCTTATACATTCCAGGGACACCAGTGCAAGGATGGTACCAGTCACAGTGAGCTTGGCCCTCCCATACCAATCATTAATCAAGGAAATGACATCACCACCCCTAGATTTGCCTACAGGCCAATCTGATAGCAATAATTCCTCAACTGAGATTCTTCCCAAATATGACTAGGTTTGTGTCAGGTGGACAAAAACAACCATGACATTGATGAATGTAATAGTTTGCTAAGGAAAAACTAAATCTGATTTATGCACAGTGATTAAGTATCCACATATAGATTCAAATGTGCTTAATGAACTTGAAAATTTGTAACAGTAGGTATTAATTCTAAAGAAATAATTTAAGTGTCAGAAACAGAGTAAAACAATAGTCACTAGAGGGCAGAAGTACAAGGATTGAAGAGACACTGGTCAAAGTACACAAAGTTTCAGACAGGAGGGATTATTTCTAGAGATCTATTGTATCTTATGGTGACTCTAGTTGTTAACTTTTGTGGAACTTTGCTAAGACAGCAGGTTTTAATAATCTCACCAGACATACAAAAAGTGTGTGCAGTGGTTTGAATGTGAGTCTTCCCCAAATGTTTTGGCTGAGTCTTCCATCTGGTAAGGATGAGGTACAACTTTTAGCAACAACAACAAAACCCTGGCATGAGATTATACACTGTAAGTATGTGTCAATGTTCTGGTCAAAAAATAAAGGTAAGAAAGACAGAATTCAAATAGATGTGCTGTTTCACTGAAGGGATATAATTTATAGTTTGACTAAAGCATTTGTTTTCCATTTTGGAGTTTTGTTTATCTGCATATCTAATATTTTAAATGCATATGTTGCAAATGCTTTGTCAGTGAAAGAGTATTAGTTTTGATTTTTGAACGTAATTCTTTATGCTGTCTGTAGACAATCAAGTCATGAAAAAATAAATCACTGTAATACCTCTTGCTTCAAAAATACTTTCTCGAATTCAGAAATCCACAGGTAGACCTATAATCTAAAAGCAAATTATACAATTAGTTTAGGCTTCATTTCACTGAAAAATCAGAACATTCCTTAATGCAGAGAACTGGAAAACAACCTTCCTGCGTAATCAGGCTTCAACAGACTTTTTTCTGATGCATTTACAACACATTTTATATGAAATGAAAATAGTCAGTGAAAAGGAAACTTTCTGTAGCTAAAAGTGAACTGCTGTTGTATCTGTGACTACACGCAAGACTTAGGAAGGCTTATCCAAGAATTTCCTTGGATGAATTATTCAAATCATTCAGGGATGGCACTCCAGAAGTGCTAAAGACAAAGCTCTGGTAAGAACAAAGAGTCACCTTGCTTGTCTGCCTGCCTGCAGAGGTATGAAAATCTTGAAAGTCAACATTTAAAAGCATTAGCTGTTGGTAGGTATAGCTCTCTTTTTCAAAAACATGAATCTAGAGTGGCTCATCCATTGAAACATAACAGTGAAACAGCATGGGGTCTCTTTCACCATGTTTTTGTGAATGGACTGTTCTAGAGGTCAACATGCATTTAGCTTGAGACCTTCAGCTAAACAAGGACCCACAGAATACACTGTGATCTTAAGAGCCGTGGAACCAGTTTATAGTTTTAAGAAATAGCTTGTTTCCTTTTTTAAGTTATGAAAGAAATTTTCCCCAAATTTAATTTAAGTGTAGAGTTTTCATTTCTGATTGCTACTACCTGGATATCTTTCTTTTCTGTTTTCCTTCTCTCTCTCTATCTCTCTCTCTTTTAAGAGCACTTTAGGAAACTCTATCTCTCTTGAAAGGGAAATTAAGCTCTAATTATTGGCACAGTCACTGATTTCATTAATATACACAATTGCCAATGTAATTAAAAATTTGATTATCAGGAAATGTGTCTCAAAGATATGATTCTATAAATTTAGTGCACATTAGAAAGTGTTTATCTGTGAAATTTTGTACTCCAAAGTATTTCCTGGGCACCAAAATAGCCACTTGGAATTTGAAAGGAACCAAAGCAGACAGGATACCTTTGGGACAGAGATTAGAAATAACTTAGGTATGTATGTTGATGAGGGTTTTGAAGGAAGCATATGTAGTATAAAGGAAGAGAACATTCAGAAACAAGATTATTTACTTTAAGTGTAGAATGCAAATGAGAAGGGATTTAAGGTATGAAGTCTGAGAAGCCCATGGAAATGGAGGCTAACAGGGAAAGCCCAGAAAGAATTGAAACTCCAGGTAGAAAAAAAAAAAGTTTATGTGGATCCTTTTGTGAAATAAACTCCATAGAGTCCACTTAACTCTAAGAAATCAGAAAGATATCAAAGTTAAAAAAGTAGAGGTTACAGGGATCACATCATAGACTCTTATAATTACATATTTTTATTCTTTCTGTGGTGGTCTTTGCCATTTGAAAGTTGTAGACTTTATTTGAAAATAAAAGCCATATATATATATGAAATACTGTATAACATCTTCCACGTCTCCCAGAGTAATTGACACACCTGATTTGTCATTAATTCCAGAGATTCAACCTATTTTATTTGATAAAACATTTTTCTTATCTCGATCCTCCCACAATATATGGGAGGCAATCTCTTCATCAAACACCTAGCAAGCTATTTTTAGATTCTAATTCACAGGAGAATGACCCCATATCTAGTAGAAGAAAGCTATCACTCATGTTTCCCTTCATCAGGCAAATGCTAGTCCCTCAAATAACTCCACTGTGTCTGACCATGCTGCTCTGGAAGGTCCTCATTGGTGTTACTGTTTTCCACTGGATTGTTTGAAGGGTATAGTCTAATTTTTACCTTATTGTTACAATGTTTAATGAGATGGAGTTGGAGCCCCCTGCCTCCTTCAAATTTTTATGTTTCCAAAAGATAGTCTTAATATGTAGGACTCCACAGTCTCCCAGCTACCTCGGGTCTGAAAACGGCACATTGTGGTTGACCCTGCCCAAGAGTGAAGTCACCTTATACTCTCAATGCCGAACTTCAGTCTCTATTCTAGTTTCTATGCTTGTCTTAGGGACCATCCTGAGTTCAGTAACCTTCCTCTGGCCATATGAACAGCCTGACTTATTCTCTTAATGTCTACCTGTACCTCTAAAACACCAGCTTTTAAATCTTACTACATTCAATAAACATCAATAATATGAAATCACAATATGATGCAGGAAATCTGCAGCTGAACTATTTCAAGTCAATATTCTAGAAAAATGAAATGTTTTAATGGTCCATTAAGATTCTTGATAATAAAATTGATGCTATAATAGTAATTTATTGATTTCCCATTCAACCATTAACTCTGGCCTGGTTTAATACTTTTCTTCTAGTCATATTAAGTATGAATATAACATGATTTATGTCACTCAAGATTTGTTGATATCCTACCCCCACATCTTAGGTTTCTAATGCTATGATGAAACACCATGATCAAAAGCAACATGGGAGAGTTTATTTTGCTTCCTGGTACAATCCATCACTGAAGGAAGTCAGGACATGAAATCATGCAGAGCAGGAACCTGGAGGCAGGAGCTAATGCAGAGGCTATGGAGGGGAACTGCTTACTAACATGGCTTGTTCAGCCCGCTTTCATATAGAACTTAGGACCACCCTCTCATAAACGGAACAGCCCACAGTGTGGGAGCTGTACTCTCTCATATCTGTCATCAGTCAAAAATGTACTACAGGCTTGCCTACAGGTCAATCTGCTAGGGGCATTGTCTCAACTGAGTTCCCTCTTCCCAAATGCTTCTAGCTTATGTGAAGTTGACATGTAGCTATGAATGTAAACTTATTTGGGAATGAGGTCTTTAAGGTACGTTAAAATTAAAATGAGATACTGTGCGACTCTTCTCAGGGAGACATGCACAAACAGTATCTATTCACTCAATAAAGGGCATTAACATTAACAAAAAGACAAAGAAAGTATTTCACTCAGATCTGGTTTGGTAGTCCATGACTCTATTGGGGTCATCTATAGGAGCATGACAGATGCTAAGGAAGCTGCATCACCAAAAAATCCCAACCCAACATGGGTGATAAGGCACAAAATAGTCCATCTCTGGAACTCTCAGACCCACTTACACGAAGTTCCACAGGAAAATCTCTCTCCAACGATGGATTCCATTTATACTAACTTGGAGAGGAGCCTCAGGAATACTAAAACCTTTATGAGCTACCTGATTATTAGGGATCTCCCTGTCCACTCTAGGAAATTCAGAAGAGGTAGTTACGTACTGAGAAGTCACACTAAGTGAGGGTATGCTGTAATGTCATCCTCAGAATAAAACTGGCAAATTCCAGGGTCAAATGGAGAGGGATGGGCAAGAAACTAAATCAGCTGATGCTGATGTTGGATGTCTGACCTTCTAAACTCTGAGAGAATATGTTTATGTCTTGAATCCACCCTGTTTGTAGCACTGTGTTCTAAAAGCTCTGGGAAAGCAAAAGAAAAGGTTCTTACATATACACTTATTATAACTGTTATGGGAAAAGAGGCCATGAATTTGAAAGAAATCCAGAAAGGATATGTGGGAGGATGCAAAGGGAGGAAAAAGGAAGGAAGAAATGATACAGTGACATTATAATCTCAAGACAAAGGATAATCACACAAGATGGATCCTCTTTTGTAAACGCAAAATGCTGTTTTTTAAGACAATGAGCAAAAATATAAAAAGTAGGTATGTTTTAGTCTTAGACAGATCAAAACCAGTGAGAGGTCCCCATGATGCTTGAAATGCTTTGACCTTAGACCAAGGAGTTGCACACACAGTCAGGCAGTTAACCACAGAAATGGATCCTTGCATGTACAAGCAGGAATGTGGAAAGCTAGCCTTGGAAAATGAGCCAGGAATCTTGCATCTGGGATCCTTTGTAAAATATTATATTGATATTTCTTTTCATCATAGGACAGCGTGAGCCTGAATTATCTTTTATTCCCATGACGCACAAACTAATAAAATTGCTAAAACAAAATACATGCACTTCAGTGATCTTGAGACTATTTATCAGAAGTTAAATACTTAAGTTCCTTTAAAATATAGGAGTAAATTTCTATCCTGGAATACATCTATCTCTAATATAATTTTTAAACAAAGAAGAGCTGTACAAATCATTTTGACAACTGTATATTTAACCTTGAACCAATGAAGGTATTTCAATATTTCCTTAGAAATACATAATCCTAGAAAATGGGGGAAATATTCTAAAACAAAGGGCATAATATTAAGTCAAATAAAAACAAGGCAAAATAAAAAAGGTCTCACCCATAACCAAACATCACTGAAAATACCAACATACCAGAAAATGTCAAAGGAAAAGATTTTTAACCTTTTAAAAAACAAAACAAAAAACATTCATTTCCCATTGGCTTGAAGAATCTTTCCATTTTAAACAAATGTTTTCTTCTTTTTTCTTCACTGTAGGAAAGAATATGAATCAATGTGGCATTGTCCCATAAAAAACAGACTTGCAATAGATTACCTCTACTAATGTGAAACATCTTTTTCCCATTGCTGCTTCTTTCAAGGGCCTTCTGAAGTGCCAAAAAGACTCAAGTGAGCAGTAAGTTTTGGTGTATCTTTCCCTTTGCTCAGATCAACAGAGTAGACTGGAAGGGTTGCCATCTGCAGTCACCCAGGGGCCATCCCATCATATAATCTAAGTTCCCTCTCCCCTTCAGAAAGAAGGCCTGGAGAGAAGGGTGAGGTCATTGTGGCTTTATTACTTGCTAGCTATTCACCTTGGCATCTGTGATGATTTATATATGCTCAGCCCAGGAAGTGGTACTATTAGAAGGTGTGGCCCTGTTGAAATAGGTGTGTCTCTGTGGGTGTGGGCTTTAAGATTCTCATCCTAGCTGCATGGAAGCCAGTATTCTGCTAGCAGCCTTCAGATGAAGATGCAGAACTCTCAGTTCCTCTTGAACCGTGCCTGCCTAAATGCTGCCATGTTCCTGCCTTGATGATGATGAACTATACCTCTGAACCTGTAAGCCAGTCCCAATTAAACGTTGTCCTTATAAGACTTCCCTTGGTCATGATGTCTGTTCACTGAGGTAAAACCCTAAGACAGTATCTAAGCCTCAATACATAAGCTCTTTATTTATTGAACAGGAAAATAATGTACCTTGTTCATGTATTTGTTAAGGGGGAGGGGGTCAAGTAACAGGGGAAAAAACTCAGCAAATCATGCACAGTATATCTTTAAATATATATGCATACATAAAAATGTGTATGTGTACAGACACTCATAAAGCTTTAGGATATGGAAAGTGGGGTTAAGTTTAAGACTGGTTTTATGACTGGTTTGGGGATCTCTCGTCCAGTTGGTTCCTACCCCACTTCCTGATGTATTCATCTGTTCTATTCTCATCACATACAGCTAAAGCTCCAGTAATGAAGTGATACTCCTTTTTTAGATTAAGAGTTACCTAATGACCTAACTAAAGCAATAGAGGTTTAGCCTACAATTCCAACAAGCAATGAAAGACATTCATTCATGCTGCTTGAGTGGCCTGAAGAATCACTAACATGAGTGAGAAAGACTGAGCCAGAGACACAGGAACATGGCAGGAGGTTTTGTGTCTGCTCACAAGTGGATGCGTGTCTGAGGGGTTAGTGGCCAAGACACTGGCACTTGCTGGATAAAGAACTAAGTGTCTCAGTGAACTTCTGATCCTCCAACAACACCAAGGAAATCTCACCAAATGTTTAAACGCAAACAAAAACAGGAAGAAACTTGACTCTGGGTTCCTTCTTTAGCTGTGCCAGTGACCTTGCATCAAAGGTTTTTGAGCCAATATCAGTTTTTCCTAATAGATCTAGTTCTCAGAACGTGTGACTCATTACATTTATTTCAAGGATGCAACTATATAAAAGTTCCCTATATTAAGTAACAGTATTTATTTCAATTTTCAGAATTAAACTATTTTCCCCTCTTGAATCAGCTTTCTTTATTTACCCAGAAGGAAGACAACTCCTCATATTTTGGCAAGAGATATGATCAGATCTAAGCTTTTTCCAGAGTAAAACCCATAAAAACTGCAGTGAAGTCATGAATATTTGGGATGATGCCCCTTTGGGAAAGATTCAATAGGTCCTTTATATAGTGTATGTTGTATAACCTGATACATATCCTGGAATTTCAATTTATACATTATTCCAAATAAAAACTTTTCAGGATAAAAATCTTATACTAGTTTTCTCTTCATTCACCACACTTCATTAAATAAGATTGTGTTTGTTAGTCAAATATAAGCTTTATAGTTCAACTCTAAAATTATTTTTAAATCCACTAAACTATGAGCCTCCGAGAAGTGAATGCTTAAAACTGTACTTGCTGCCATAGGAAATCTCCTGAGTTTGCTTCATGAGCTGTGTAGTTCCAGTCATTAATCAGAATAGCCTCCTAACACACTCCTACAAAAAATATAAAAAGTAACTATGTGTTAACAGCATTTAAATGTATTGAAATACTGCATTCAGGCTGATTAGAAGCATGTAGAACCTCATGTATATGCTTCTCAATGACAAAAGGGTGTATTGGTATTCTGTCAGACTGGCCATAGAAGTACATGTCACTGTCACATGAGAACTAAGAAGGTAAAGGAAATCTACACTCAAGCTGGTCACACAGACAGTCCCTACTCATGCTCTGGTGTGTGCCCTTTATGAAAATCTATGTTCCCATAATGAACAACAAACGAGCCAGCCATTTGCTCATTTAATGATTACCAGAGTCAAGAATTTATTGGGATAGGTATAATAAAGCACTGAGTTAATTGTATATCGTGGCATTAGAAAAATGAGTGTATCTGAAGAGACATTATAATTACCTAAGGCGCTTTTATGAAAACAGCTAGTAAGATAGGACAGAGAAGTGCTTGTGATCTCAAAATACATTTCAATTTATTTTTAATGTCTCCTTTTTTATGCAAGAGTCTGAACTTCTGGAAAAAAACACTAAATTTTATGAAGACTTATATTCATGGACAGAATGATTTCTGAATGTCATTAAACACATTGAAAATGGGTCTCATAGTGGGTTGGCCATCCTATACTCCTTTAAGAAACAGTAGAGAGTGGATTTAAAACTAAGCCGCTTCCATGAAAGTTATTATTGTTTTTTGAAAAAAGCTTGAGGAATCAAAGATTTATTCAGAAATTCTTAAATGTTGCTCCAAAATAGGAATGAGACATCATGATTGGCACTGGTTGCCCTCAAGGCAGCAAGCACAATGTTAAGTTTTTTACCTAGCATTTTGACGTTGGAAAAAAAAAACAGTGTGGAAAAAAATCTTTAACTCCTCTGGCATCCAGTTAAATAACAAGTTCAATGTGGCTTTCTTGAAACTGGAGTCCCGAGTGCCTAGATAAGGTGGTAGACACGGGTTGAATCATAGCCTCTTACACTGACAACTCTGAGAGGCCTGATGTCCAAGGCAGACATGGAAACAATGCTGCCACAAGCAACATTTCCAACTATTCATCATTTGCTGAAAAAACGACCTTTTAATATTGGACTGGCTGGTTTTGTGTGTCAACTTGACACAGGCTGGAGCTATCACAGAGAAAAGAGCTTCAGTTGAGGAAATGCCTCCATGAGATCCAACTGGAAGGCATTTTCTCAATTAGTAATCAAGAAGGGAGGGCCCATTGTGAGTGGTGCCATCTCTGGGCTGGTATTCTAGGGTTCTGTAATAAAGCAAGCTGAGCAAGCCAGGGCAAGCAAGCCAGTAAGAAACATCCCTCCATGGCCTCTGCATCAGCTCCTGCTTCCTGACCTGCTTGAGTTCCAGTTCTGACTTCCTTTGATGATGAACAGCATTGTGGAAGTGTAAGCTGAATAAACCCTTGCCTCCCCATCTTGCTTCTTGGTCATGATGTTTGTGCAGGAATAGAAACCCTGACTAAGACAAATTGGTACCTGCATAGTGGGGCATTCCTGTGACAACCTAACCATGTTTTGGGGAGGACTGTGGAAGGACTTTGGAATTTGGGCTAGAAGATCCATTTGGTATTAAGAACCCTGTGGGATGTTGTATAGGAACTTGGAAGATAATGTTGAGAACAGTGTAGAAGATGGAGGCCTGGCTTGTGAAATTTCAGAGGGAAGATTAAAGACTCTTATCGGGGCTGTTGCTATTTTGATTGTGAAGATTTTGTGGTTTTGGTTAGCTGGGGCTGAAGAATCAGCTGTGATTAACAAGATACCAGAACTACTGAAGTGAAACCTTTGCGATACTGGGACTATGGATGCTGGTTAGCTGGAGCTAAGAAATTAGTGGTGATTAAGAAGGGACCAGCATCACTGAGGTGAAATCTTCTGGGATGTGTTTTCTGAGAGCACAGAGGATTTGTATCTCTGGATAGCCAAGGTTGTACCTTGTGCTGTGGCTGGACTTGGTAATGTGTAAGAGTCACCCAGGTGGTACTGGTTTTGAAGACATAAACAGGTCCTGAAGAGCAGCTTAGGCTTGGCACTGTTCGAGGTTGTGTAAGGACATTGATAAAGGTGCAGTCTTGGTTGCAATTGATGGCCCAAGACTGAAGGGGTCATGCAAAGAAGTTGAGGCTTGGCACCATGAAGAGGGCCTATGAGAGGCTATTGGTGCAACTTAATTACAGCAGAAGACAGCAGTGTTTTGGAGATGCCAGTACCATGAGATGACCATCAAGAACAGCATCTGCAGTGGAGTACAGGCAGCTGGAGCCTAGAGACAAGGTATGTGCTACAAAGGGCAAGGCTGAAGAAGTGACCCAAGCCTTTTGAGGAGCCCAGAAGATAGTGAGTTGGATCCCAGATATTGGATGGTTGGAGTCTGATTTTGCTTTTGATTTTTTGATTGTGACTGTGCCCTGAAATTTTTCCCCCTTGAAGAAAGGTATTTTAGTGGAGTCTGCAGTTAAGAGACTTTTATTTTTAAAGGACCTTGAATTTTAAAAGATATGGGATATTTTAAATGGATTGGACTTTTTATATACAAGACTGTGGGACTTTTAAAGTTATTTAGATATTGGGGATAAATAAGAAAGTAAGGGTTGAGGCTTAATAGTGATGTGCTTGTGTGTCAAGTCAGCAAGGGGTCAATTATACTGGCTGGTTTTGTGTGTCAACTTGACAAGGCTGGAGTTATCACAGAGAAAAGAGCTTCAGTTGAGGAAATGCCTCCGTGAGATCCAACTGGAGGGCATTTTCTCAATTAGTGATCAAGAGGGGGGAGGGCCCATTGTGGGTGGTGCCATCTCTGGGCTGATATAGTCTTTGGTTCTATAATAAAGCAGGCTGAGCAAGCCAGGGGAAGCAAGCCAGTAAGAAACATCCATCCATGGCCTCTGCATCAGCTCCTGCTTCCTGTCCTGCTTGAGTTCCAGTTCTGACTTCCTTTGGTGATCAACAGCAAGGAAATGTAAGCTGATAAACCCTTTCCTCCCCAACTTGCTTCTTGGTTATGATGTTTGTGCAGGGATAGAAACCTTGACTAAGACAAATACATAGTAATAAAAATTCTAAGCTGCTATAAAAGAGGTAGGAATGTTTGCTTTTATTGTTTTTCATATAAATTCCTTCACAGTGATTAGATTTCAGGTTTCTTCTACTTCTAATTATACTGTGCCTTCAAGTTTTTGCTACATTTCTCAGGATTCTACAGTTAGCCCTCCTTTCTTCAAAACTCCATTAGAAGGTTACCCATTCTCCATAAACCCACTTCCTACTTCAGCATGTTTGTTTGCTTATCCACCCCCTTCTCTTCTCTTCCTTGCTCTTCCTTCTCATCATGACAGACTTACTCTTTTTTGTTGTTTTTCAAGACAGAGTTTATTTGTGTAGCTGTTCTAGCTGTCCTGGAACTCACTCTGTAGACCAGGCTGACCTTGAACTCACAGTGATCTACTTACCTCTGCCTCCTGAGGGCTAGAAAGGCCTGCACTACCCCCAGAAATATTTTGTTTTAGTTTGGTTTTCCTCATAATTCTAGAGGAAAGAAATCCAAGATCGGTTCCGGTAGACTGCACTGAAGAGACAGGTAACCAGGTTCTCCCCAATATAACATCGCTTGGGACATGGCCTGTTGGGGCTTCCACCTGCTCCCAAGAACGGGACAGCGCTGTGGTCGTCTGGGCGCCAGATCTGCAGCATTAGACAGTAGTCCCCCCCTGCCTGCCACCATTCTTTAAGGTCCTCAAATCCCAGATCTTGCAGACAGAGCTGCTTAGGTCAACAAAAGTTGGTGTCATAGCTTCAGAATTTTCAGTCCTTAGCTTGCTAGCTACATTGATTCTGGGCTGTGATGAGACATACATCATGGTGAAAAGGCACAAAAGGCAAAACTGTTCACCTCACAGCAAGCAATAAAGAAAGAGAGGAAGCAGAAGGGATGGGAGGAGAGAGGAAAGAGGAGAAGCAAGGAGAGCGAACAGTGATTCCCAGTGACCACTTACTCTGCCCAGCTCCACCTCCAAGTAGCCATTTCAGCTATGAACTCAACAATGGAGAAAGTCTTTGATGAAGTTTGCATCTTTGTGATCTCTCAATAGCGCCACCCACTGGAGACGAAGCTTCCACACAACAGCTTGTGGTACCATTTTGTATCAATCTCTAGCTGGGCTCATTTTCCTTAAGATAAATGAATATACCTCAGAACAAAGAAGTTCAAAGGACTCAGAGATTTGGCTTCCTTTTAGAATCTCACTGTTCTTTCTTTTGCTCTCTTAATTAGAGTATCAACGAAATGGATGCCATATGATCGTGGGGATAGCAAACAAAACACCGATTTTCCATACCAGTGTACCTTATTTTTCAGATAGGCAAACCTCTAATCAATGTAGAGCATAAACAAATGACAACCAAGACATTTAGAGCCAGTTAGAGTCATTAGTCCAAAACTCATTTTGGTATTAGGCAAACGAATGCATTTAGAGATTTGTTTACGCTTTGGAATTCTGAACACAGCAACAGAGGGGACTTGATGGTCAGGAAGCTGTGAAAAGTGACTCTATGGCCTCTCAGGAAGAATGATCAATGACACCCCTCTCCATCAGGTCTCTCACATTTAAAGCATCAGGATTCTTTCTCCAACCAAACTTTTCAATTCTGTAAGTATTACCAAATCTTACTCGCTCTGGTTTCCAGGGAGTATGCACACTCACCACCTTTTCCTCAGTCCTATAAGGATCCACATGCTTCAGCGTCTCTTCACAGGACTGTTGAAATAAAATCCTAACTGATTCTATTTGTCTGATGGGTTCTCTAAATAATAAATACAGTAACTTCTAAATAGAACTATTCATGACACTCTAATCCACATATTTTCCAGAACTTTCCACTAGCCAAGTTCCTGTACAAATGTGCTATGTCTCCAAAGGTTGACTCCAACGTGTTTTAAACTTGCTGTCTCATTTCTTTTCTATACCACTTGAATCATACATCTTAGCCATACTGCTGCCTCCAAACCATCACACACACACACACACACACACACACACTTTGTTAGCATTTTGTCTAAGGTCCACCCCACAGTTACATGGTAACAGCCAGATATGCCTGACTCACAGTAAAAGGGGATGCTTGCCCCCTCCTCTCTCTCTTGCTCTCTTGCCTTCTTGCTCTTGCTCTGTCCTCTTGCTCCTTCCCCCTCTCTTCCCATTCCCCTTCCCCCTCTCTATCTCTATGTGCTCATGGCTGGCCTCTACACCTCTACTCTGTCTCTCTGCCCTTCTCTGTCTCTCCTAACCTCTCAACTCCCCTCCCCATGCCCTGAATAAACTCTATTCTATACTATACCATCATGTGGCTGGTCCCTCAGGGGGAAGGGATGCCTCAGCACGGGCCTGTGGAGGCTCCCTCTCCCCCCACATCTTACTGCACCTCCACCAAACATATTCCATCTCTTTATATTTTTATAAAACACAGACACTCTTACACTCTTTGTTATCTTTCCTCGGTTTGAAATGGCCTCATACACACCTATCTGAAAGGTTTCATGTTTTCTTAAAATGACACCACTTTTTTTTTTTTTTTTTTTTTTTTTGTGGCCATTGCATGCCTCTTTACGTAACATAAATGAACGGGAATCTCTGTCTTCAAAAGTTCCTTGTATCTGCCTTCTTATAGCTTTAATTGTACTTTGTCTCAATTACTTTCCAGTGTCTGATTATATTCACTGTGACTCTGAAAAGCAGTACCTGTATTTGAATTATCTTCAGACTTACAACAATATATGTGAAATATATTTGCTAAGAGACTATGTAGCAAACTTCTCAACATCATTTTCTTTGAAAAGTAAACTTTATTCAAACTAATTATACTTCTTAAGAGAGAATTTTTCAGCCGGGCGGTGGTGGCGCACGCCTTTAATCCCAGCACTTGGGAGGCAGAGGCAGGAGGATTTCTGAGTTCAAGGCTAGTCTGGTCTACAGAGTGAGTTCCAGGACAGCCAAGGCTACACAGAGAAACCCTGTCTCCAAAAACCAAAAAAAAAAAAAGAGAGAGAATTTTTCCTCCCCAGTTTTACTTGATTTCTGAAAATTACATAAGTAATTGCATTTCACAGTTATGTATTTCTCCATGCACACTTTAAAAAGTCAACAAACCTAAATAAACTAGTTTAAAAATAGTTTCTATTCACAAAACACTACGAAAATCAAAGTAAGTGAGAGTAAAAGTAAAATGTTCCTCTTTGTATGTGATTCCATATTAACTTTAGTATGAACTGAATGTCACCGTAGATTATGGGAATATTATTATATTTATGAAGACTACACATATATATGTATATATATGCAATTATTTTTTTATTATTTTTTATTTACATTCCAAATCATTTCCCCTTTCCCTTTTCGTCCCTCCCTGAAAGTCCCATAAGCCCCCTTCCCTCCCTCTTTTCCCCATTCAACCCCCTCTCGCTTCTCTCTCCTGGCATTCCCCTACATCCAGTCTTGCCAGGACCAGGGGTCTCTCCTTCCATCTTCTTTAAAATCTAGAAGTTCTTTTACTCTTGAGAATAGTTTTAGCTATCCTGGGTTTTCTGTTATTCCAGATGAATTTTTGAATTGATCTTTCTAACTCTATGAAGAATTGAGTTGGGATTTTGATGGGGATTGCATTGAATCTGTATATTGCTTTTGACAAGATGGTCATTTTTACTATATTAATCCTGCCAATCCATGAGCAAGGAAGACTTTTCCATCTTCTGAGGTCTTCTTCAATTGATTTCTTCAGAGACTTGAAGTTCTTGTCATACAGATCATTAACTTGTTTGGTTAGAGTCACACCAAAATACTTTATATGGTTTGTGGCTATCGTGAAGGGTATCATTTCTCTTACTTCTTTCTCAGTTTGCTTATCCTTTGAGTATAGGAAGGCTACTGACTTGCTTGAGTTGATTTTATATCCAGTCACTTTGCTGAAGTTGTTTATCAGCTGTAGGAGTTCTCTGGTGGAGTTCTTTGGGTCGCTTAAGTATACTATCATATCGTCTGCAAATAGTGATAGTTTGACTTCTTCCTTTCCAATTTGTATCCCTTTGACCTCCTTTTTTGTCTAATTGCTCTAGCTAGAACTTCAAGTACTATATTGAAAAGATATGGAGGGAGAGGGCAGCCTTGTCTAGTCCCTGATTTTAGTGGGATTGCTTCAAGTTTCTCTCCATTTAGATTGATGTTGGCTACTGGTTTGCTGTAAATTGCTTTTACTATATTTATATATGGGCCTCGAATTCCTGATCTTTCCAAGACCTTTAGCATGAAAGGATGTTGAATTTTGTCAAATGCTTTCTCAGCATCTAATGAAATGACCATGTGGTTTTTTTCTTTGAGATTGTTTATGTAGTGGATTACACTGATGGACTTCCTTATATTGAACCATCGCTGCATCCCTGGGATGAAGCCTACTTGATCTTAGTGAATGATCGTTTTGATGTGTTCTTGGATTCGGTTGGCAAGAATTTTATTGAATATTTTTGCATCGATATTCATAAGAGAGATTGGCCTGAGATTCTCTTTCTTTGTCGGATCTTTGTGTGTTTTTGGTATTAGAGTAATTGTGGCTTCACAGAACAAGTTGGGTAGTGTTCCTTCTGTTTCTATTTTGTGGAATAATTTGAAGAGTATTGGTGTTAGGTCTTCTTTGAAGGTCTGATAGAATTCTGCACTAAAACCATCTGGACCTGTGTTTTTTTTTGGTTGGAAGACTTTCAATGACGACTTCTATTTCTTCAGGGGTTATAGGACGGTTTAGATGGTCTATTTGATCCTGATTTAATTTTGGTATTTGGTATCTGTCTAGGAAATTGTCCATTTCCTCAAAATTTTCTAGTTGTGTTGAATACAGGCTTTTGCAGTAGGATCTGATGATTTTTTGAATTTCCTCAGTTTCTGTTGTTATCTCTCCCTTTTCGTTTCTGATTTTATTAATTTGGATACTGTCTCTGTGCCTTCTGGCAGTCTGGCTAAGGGCTTATCTCTCTTGTTGATTTTCTCAAAGAACCAACTCCTAGTTTTGTTGATTCTTTGTATGGATTTGTTTCTGCTTGATTGATTTCAGCCCTGAGTTTGATGATTTCCTGCCTTCTACTCCTCTTGGGTTTATTTCCTTCTCTTTGTTCCAGGGCCTTCATGTGTGCCATTAAGCTGTTAGTGTATGCTGTCTCCCGTTTCTTTTTGGCAGCACTCAGGGCTATGAATTTTCCTCTTAGCACTGCTTTCATTGTGTCCCATAAATTAGGGTATGTTGTGCCTTCATTTTCATTAAATTTTAAAACGTCTTTGATTTCTTTCTTTATTTCCTCCTTGACCAAGTTATCATTGAGTAGAGCATTGCTCAGCCTCCATGTGTATGTGGGTTTCTGTTGTTTTTGTTGCCATTGAAGACCACCCTTATTCCATAGTGATCTGATAGGAGGCATGGGATTAGTTCTGTCTTCTTATATCTGTTGAGGTCTGATTTGTGACCAATTATATGGTCGATTTTGGAGAAGGTACCATGAGGTGCTGAGAAGAAGGTGTATTCTTTTGCTCTAGAATGAAATGTTATATATATCTGTTAGTTCCATTTGGTCCAAGGCTTCACTGTGTCCCTGTTTAGTTTCTGCTTTCCTGAACGATCCATTTCAGAGAGCGGGGTGTTGAAGTCACCCACTATTATTGTGTGAGGTGCTATGTGCGCTTTGAGCTTTAGTAAAGTTTCTTTTACAAATGAGGGTGCCCTTGCATTTGGAGCACAGATATTCAGAATTGAGAGTTCTTCTTGGTGGATTTTTCCTTTGATCAGTATGTAGTGTCCTTCTGTGTCTTTTTTGATGACTTTAGGTTGAAAGTCAATTTTATCTGATATTAGGATGGCTACTCCGGCTCATTTCCTGGGACAATTTGATTGTAAAATTGTTTTCCAGCCTTTTACTCTGAGGTAGTGTTTGTCTTTGACACTGAGGTGCATTTCCTGCACACAGCAAAATGCTGGATCCTGTTTACGTATCCAGTCTGTTAGTCTATGCCTTTTTATTGGGGAGTTGAGACCATTGATATTAAGAGAGATTAAGGCATAGTGATTATTGCCACCTGCTATTCTTGATGCTATCTTTATGTTTGAGTGGTTATCTACTTTTGGGTTTGATGCAAGGAGTTACTATCTCGTTTTTTCCAGGGTGTTGTTTCTCTCCTTGTATTGGCAGTTTCCACCTATTATCCTTTGCAGGGCTGGGTTTGTGGAAAGATATTGTGAAAATTTGGTTTTATCATGGAATATCTTGGTCTCTCCATCTATGGTGATTGAGAGTTTTGCTGGGTATAGTAGTCTAGGCTGGCATTTGTGTTCTCTTAGTGTCTGCATGAGATCTGCCCAGGATCCACTGACTTTCATAGTCTCTGGTGAGAAGTCTGATGTGATTCGCATAGGTCTTCCTTTGTATGTTACTTGGCACTTTTCTCTTACTGCTTTTAATATTCTTTCTTTGTTTAATACATTTGATGTTTTGATTATTATGTGACAGGAGGTATTTCTGTTCTGGTCCAGTCTGTTTGGAGTTCTGTAGGCTTCTTGTACGTTCATCGGCATCTCTCTCTTTAGGTTAGGGAAGTGTTCCTCCATAATTTTGTTGAAGATTTTTACTGGCCCTTTAAGTTGCAAATCTTCACTTTCCTCTATACCTATAATCCTTAGGTTTGGTCTTCTCATTGTGTCCTGGATTTCCTGGATGTTTTGGGTTACACGTTTTTTGCATTTTGCATTTTCTTTGACTGTTGAGTCGATGCTTTCTATGGTATCCTCAGCACCTGAGATTCTTTCTTCCATCTCTTGTATTCTATTGTTGATGTTTGCATCTATGACTCCTGATTTCTTCCCAAGGTTTTCTATCTCCAAAGTTGTCTCCCTTTGTGATTTCTTAGTTGTTTCTACTTCCTTTTTTAGATCCTAGATGGATTTGCTGAGATCCTTCACTTGTTTGTTTGTATTTTCCTGTATTTATTTAAGGTATTTTTGTGTTTCCTCTTTCAGGATTTCTGCCTGTTGACCCAAGTTCTCCTGTATTTCTCTAAGCGATTTTTGTGTTTCTTCCTCATGGGCTTCCATCTGTTGATCCATCATCTCCTGCATTTCTTTAAGCAATTCTTGTGTTTCCTTTGTAAGCGCATCTACCCATTGATTCATTTCTTTAAGCAATTTTTGTGTTGCCTCCCTATGGGCATCCATCTGTTGACCCATATTCTTCTGCATTTCTTTATGCGATTTTTGTGATTCCTTTGAAAGGGCATCTCCCCGTTGATTCATTTCTTTAAGCGATTTTTGTCTTGCCTCCTTGTGGGCCTCCATCTGTTGACCCATGTTCTCCTGCATTTCTCTAAGCGATTTTTGTGTTTCCTTTGTAAGGGCTTCTAACTGTTGATTCATGTTCTCCTGTAATTCTTTATGAGATTTATTTGTGTCCTTCTTGAAATCCTCTAATAGCATCATGAGAAGTGATTTTAAATCCAGATCTTGTCTTTCGGGTGTGGTGGGGTATCCAGGACTTGCTGCTGTTGGAGAGTTGAGTTCAGATGGTGCCACATTACTTTGATTTCTGTTAGTAACGTTCCTACATTTGCCTTTTGCCAGCTGGTTACCTCTGGTGCTAGTTGGTCCTGCTGACACTGGCTGTTGGTTGGACCTCCTGTGAGCCTGCAAGGCTATTTCTGCCACGCCCCCTGGATTACTGGGATTCCCCTGGCACCGATTTCTGGGGCCTGCCCTGCTCCTGAGTGACTTTGGAGCCCTGATGTGCCTTGCCTCAAGTGATGTTATATTGGGGAGTCCCTGAACATCCAAAGGCTCAGCGTAGTGGATTCCAGGAGTAGAGGTCGCCAAAGGGAGGCTGGTAGGCTCCCTCCCTGTGCAGGGGTGTGTGATCTCTCCCGGGGGGGGGCGTCCCTCTGCAGGGTAGAAGTCCCACAGCAGAGCTGGTGCGTTGGTTATCGCAGACCTGCCCAGCTCTTGGGAACAGGGTGCACACAAGCTGCCTGAGACCCAAGCGATATTATGCTTGACTCTCCCTGTGTCTGGAGGTCCCAATTGTCCTGTTACCAGAGCAAAGATGGGGGAGTGCACTCTGCACTCTCTTGGCACAGATAACTCTGCGGGGCAGATGACCTACCACAGAGCTGGCGCCCAGACGACCGCAGTGCTGTCCCGCTCTTGGGCGCAGATGGAAGCCCAGCAGGCTGTGTCCCAAGCGATGTTATATTGGGAAGAACCTGGGTACCTGTCTCCTCAGTGTAGTCGATCCCCGGAACAGAGGTCTATGCAATTATTTTAAATGCTGATAAGATAGAAACAAGAGAATAAATTTAAAGTAAATTGTTCACATTTGGGGGGAAAATCTCTGTAAAGGAAAAAAAGTTAACAGAGGTATCAGATTTTCTATCATCAAAATATTGTCAGGTTCAGCAGTGATAGATTAAAAAAGACATAATTAGTATTAATGATCACTGCACTACAATTTTAAGAAATCAGTGAAGATGCTTATTGTAGACTATTACCATGGTGACTTAAAGTCCTCAAGGGTACACAGATGCACTTTCAGTAGGAGATCTGAAGAGATCTGATGGAAAAACTTCTCTGAACCAAGCAAGAAATTGTAATCCTTCTCAACAATTCTTCCTGAAAACCATGGAGATGTCAGAGTTTCCTGGTAATCTTTTGATTCTTCTCCTATCCCTGGAGTCAAAATTGAATGAAAAAAGACTTCCTTTAGAATTCTTAGAGTCTTTAGGAAGTGCCATGTTTCTGTTCTCTGACTTGGTTAAACCTTCCTTAGCAGTATTGGTTTAAAATGCCTTTTATCTCTAACTCAGGCTTAACAGATTAGTGTGGAAATGGTTCTGGGAAAACCGAATACCCACATAAAGAAGATTGAAACTTCACCCTTGTCTATTATTGTGTACAAAAATCAACTCAGAATGGATTGAAAATCTTAAGGTAAGAGCCAAAGCCACAAGAGATAATCAGTTTCTTTCTGGATTGGGACAGGTGACAATTTCCTGGATAGTACTCCAAAACCACAAAAAACAAAAGCAGAAATTGAAATATGAGATTAAATCAAATTTTAAACTGACATGAAGAGTTAACTTCTGGAATATGTAAATATCTCACAAACAAGCAATATAATTAAAATGAGCAAATAATATGCATCAACAATTCTCAAGAGAAGAAATGTAAATATCCAATAAGTGTGTGAAAATCATTCCATAGTATTACCAGAAAGGCAAGAATTAACAAATGCTGTCATAGATGTATTCAAAAATACTTTCAGTGTGGAGATTCTTCAAACAACTAAATAGTACTACCGTATGATCCCAGGGAGAATGGACGTGATCAATGTGATGTCTGCATGGACTGCAACATCCCAGTAGAATCTGTTAAATTGTGAAATTAATATGTATTATAAAAATAAGAATAGGTTTTAATAAATAGTAAGGACATGTGCAGAACTCATATTTTAAAATACTACATTGGAGAAAGAAGTTCAGTATTATGTAACAGTTTCCTCCTAGATGGAAACATTACATTCAGAGATTAAGTTCTTTAAGCGAGAAGATAAACAACTCATAAAAGCTTCAGGAAGTCCCTGAAACTGACCAGATTCATTAAGCTACTCCCTACCTGCCAGAGGAAACAAACCAAGTAAGTTGCAAAGAGATTCTCAGACAAGCAAAAATAGAAAAACAAACAAAAATAAAACAAACCCCTCTGAGACCAGACCAGCTGCCTGACCAAGGTTTAGATTAATTGAGTCTCTTGAAAGGGACCTCTCTATGTTAAGCTGCCTTCAAGCTCTGCAGTGTCCTCCAGGTTCTCAGCCTCTGTGAACTGTCACCTATGCTGGGGTGGGACTTGATAATACAGCTGTCCTGGAGTCATTTTGCTCCTGTTAAGTTACCCCCTCACGCTTATTCTTATAAGTAACCTCAATAAAACTCATTGGCTTTCCGAATTGGACTTTGATAGTTCTATACTGTGGTCTCTCATGGCCTCCCTGTCTGGGGACAGCAGCTCTCAACCTTCCTAATGCTGTAACCAGTTTCTCATGCTGTGGTGAACCCCAACCATAAAATTATTTTCATTGCTACTTCATAACTGTAGTTTTGTTTCTGGTTTGAATCATAATCTAAATATCTGTGTTTTCTAACAGTCTTAGGCGACCCCTGTGAAAGGGTCATTCAACTCCCCAAGTTGAGAGCCTCTGGGTTAGTAGGTATGTGTTTTGCATTTCCCCAAGAAAAGTTTGGGTGGACAACCACCAGCAGAAGTAAATCAGAGGGTGAAGAGGGAGAGACAGCAACAGCTTGGGGTGAAAATGTCTAGAAACCATTACCTTATCTGCTAGCTTAAAACAAGTTTAAAAAAACAAAACTATAAAATCCCAAATCCTTTAAAAACACAAATTTGATTTCCTTTCACATCAAAAAGGTAAAGGCTAAAATGTTTTTAAATATGAATTAAGATGTACTTCATGATTCCACTCTCTTTACTCCAAAATTGGAGAATAAGTTTTAGCAAAAGAATCCCTATCTATTTTCATTTATCTGTGAATTTGTTTATTCCAAAGTCACTGCGTAAACATACTCTGAGTGCCAAGCATTTTTATCAGGCACATAAGATAGGAAAATCAATTTAGAAATGAATAAAATGCAGCATCTTGCCCTTGAAATGGCTGAGGAAATGCACAATTGAGGCAATTATGTCAGAATGTGAGAAACAACACAGGCGGTGCAAGAGCCCCGTGAGAATGACACCCAGGGTTAGGGAAGGTGTGGGGAGGAGGGGCAGGTCAAGGAAAGCTTCATGTATCATGATTTCAAACTCAGAGGAATTGGATTAAGTGACAAGAGCCACTTCATGAAAAAAAAATGCCCCAAGAAGGAAAAAGATGCTCCAGACCGTTCTTGGAAGTGAGCTGGTACCACTGTAGGTGGATAGAGAGAAGGCTGGCTGAGTGAGGACGGCTGGAGGGAAGTAGAAGAGAAATTGAATCACAACAGTTTCTGAGCCTGTTTGACTTAGGATTTTGTGTTGTTATGACAGAACCATCGAGTCTGGGCAATTTATGACAAGCTAAAATCTAGAGAGGTTGGGGAGGCCATTAACAATATGACAGTGTTTGCAAAGGATTATTACAAGGCACAGGAACAAAAGGATAGCAAAGAGTGGGAAGAGAATGTGACTGTCACAGTGGAAGTCAGGCAGAGGTCAAGCAACCACATAGGAGTTCATCCCTAGTCCCACAAATTCCTGTGTTCGATCTATCCCAACAGCACCCAAAACTTCAGTTTATTCTAGTATCAACACTAGCATTCAATGCCTGAATTTAAACCCTGACTGTCCTTAGGGAATTTTCTAACTGTGAGGCTATGAAATCAAAACAGTTCATCTACTCCAAAGTACAATTGTTCAAAAGGCATAGAATAGACACTGTCATTTCAAATGTACAAGTGGGCAGAAGAGGAGATAGCATTGGATCTTAAGTAAGACCCTATAAGGACTCTGCACTTTCACATGGGATGGAGGATATAAAGATTGGCCTTCAAAAATTCTGCTAGATGCAGCCCACACGACTGTTCTTAGGAGTTAAAATTGCATGCATACCACTCTCCTTGGCTAGGATTGTACAAAGGCAGATTTACAATTCTGGAATATTAGTTGTGACTCTGCCCCTATGGCTCTGCCAGGCATTGCTCTAATGTGACTGTGTGCAATGGATCCTTCCCGAGTGAATCCCCTGTCTGAACAGACTCTAGCCTGCTCAAGTATGGCAAACAAATCTGACAGGCCTTACCATTTTCCCTTTTCCCCTTTGCTTGCTAAAAAGGAGGAGGAGGAGGAGGAGGAGGAGGAGGAGGAGGAGGAGGAGAAGGAGAAGGAGAAGAAATTAGATTTTATTCCCAAAGCTAGTCACCAAGGTATTTGCCTTATTTGGTCACTCCATCCTCCTGAGGCTAACTACCAAAGTCTATCTATCTATCTAAGGAATGAAATGAAGTCCAACAATGACCCCCCCCCTTTTGGCTCACCTAATAAATATGGCCAATTAAAATTAAACACCTTATCCTACCATGGGTTTCACCTTTTACCTTTATAAACCTCCATTTTCCTATGGGTCTTGTCTGTCTCCTCTCTAACCACAGGCAGTCCTTTGCCCTTCCCTCTCCCACTCCCCTCCAGGACAAACACCCCTTCCCTTTCTCTCTTGTCCTCTATTTCCTCTCTTTGTCTCTTATTTCCTTTCTTATGTCCCTCTGTGCTGAGAACTTTGTCTTGGCGAGTCCTGAGCCCATACGGATCCTCTCACTGACCAAGTCCTGGGGCTCCCCTCAGTCACCTTTCAAATCCAGGTGAAGGCCATAATGGTTCTGCTGCCTAGGGTTACCGCTTCCTCTAGAGAAGTGGTTCAAAGGGCATCTGGGCCCTCACCTGTGACAGCCAAGAATTGATTTCCTGATGTACAAAGAGCTGAGTCTGGATACAGTCATGGATGGGACCCCAGCCCAACCCCTGAGGCCAATCTGTTCTTCCAGAGCTCTGGACCCAGAATGGGAAGAACAGTCACAATGACTTCCTTAATGCCTTCCAAGTCATTGAGGTTGTGTCTTGATGACCCTGCCTGGCTTCATTGGATGTATACCAAGCCCTTATACATCCTCAATATTTGCTTATATTTTTACATGTGAGGCTTCGGTTTTTTTCAAATGTTGTGTTCTGCTTCACTAAAGCTATAGGTTTCATCTTTCTACTTTTCTGAGCACTCATGACACTGAGAGGCATATGGTGTTGTTCTTTCCTGTTTTACAAATTAAGTCTCTTCTTTCTTCTTCTCCCTTTTTACTCCATGTAATTCAAAGAAAACACACAGCATCCAGAATGGTTTGTTGCTGGATATTTCTCCTACAATATATCTTGGTTTATTATTCCCAAGATTTTCACAACACTGTAGAATCTGAGCCAAATTCAGGCACATTCTCTGCCAGATTTTTATAAAATACGATGATTACTCCAGTTCTTCTACTTTGTTCCTCATTTCTGCCAGATCTCTCATCAGAATGACCTTTACTACCATATTTCCGCCAAATTAATAATGGTAAGTTAAGTATCTGTAAGAAGCTTTTAATGTATCTCTCCTCTGTTGAAGGATATTTGATCACATTGTGAACCCCAAGATTGTGCTATTTCCGGAAAAAAAAAAATCCTGTTTCTAGTTGTGGTGTAGCTCAGCCTTTAGCATACACCTGTAAGTCATCTGGCTGGAATACAGATGTGCCCTTAGTATACACACCTTTAATCCCAAATAATAAAGTTAGGTTACAGTAAGAAGTGCCCTTTTTGAAAGTAATGATTAATTGAGTTGCAGATACAATGACAAAACAGAGAAAGATTTGATAGAATAGGATTTGCCAACTCTCGTGAGAGGAAAGGGAGGGAACATAGAGGGAACAACTCCAAGGGAGAGGGGGAGGAGGCAGTTTCACTGTGACAGAGGGAGACAGGTTGCAAAGAGAGAATGAGTTACACACAGGTGAAGACAGAACAAGCCAGAGACTGAGAAGGAGCCAGAAGATTAGAAAATATTGCCAAAATTACCATGAATTCAGTCAGAGGCCAAGAGAAGTCAGCTAGAATCAGTCAGCCTGGAGAGGAGTTTGAGCTAGAACAGCTGAGTTGAACCAGCCAGCTCGGGCTCAGAAAGAACTAGAAAGGGTGAGTTTCTTTAGCAGTAAATCACAGAGGATGAAAACATTCTAGGCCTAGATTAGATTATACAGAGGCTAGAAGCTTCTAGGACTAGGCCTAGGTTAGCAGACTGATGCAATCAACCTTGAATGAATAAAAGTTACTGTAATGCTCCTCTTCTTTTCAGCCATCATTGAAAACCTTTGCAATGGTTCATTCATGAGGATTAAGGCTTCATTCACAAACTCCCAGCCTCTTCCTACTCCTGTTGGACCCTGCTGTTTAAAGTCAGTCTACCAGGTCCAGATAGCTCCTCTGAGCTTGGCACAAAATGAAGAATTCCCTGTTATAGCAGCTTCCTTTTTCTCTGCTTGACCTTATCAGGGAGCCCAACCCCCACACCCTCTATCTGAGAAAGGTCACTTAGACCTTGGCAAAACTAAAGGTTCAATTTCTTCTATCTCGATAGGAACCTACCCAGTAAGTACCTGAATTCCTGGAATACCTTTCCATACAAATAAGGTTTTCCCAGTACTCTAAACCCTAGTCATCATTTACATTCACCCTGACAACTCCTTCCCACAGTCCCAGGATCATATGTGACCTTTGTTCATCTCCAAAAAAAAGTGTATGTGTACCAGCTGTTTCACTGAAGATCATCTAAGAGTGATGAGATGTACTGTCTACAAAAGCTGTAATACTAACCTTACATCCTCAGAGAATGCCTTCTCCCCCTGTCACTTACTCCTGCTGAACTCATATCCTGCAGACACTACCCATTCAGGACTCTGCTTTATCCTCCCAGTCTGGTGTGCAGTGGTGTCTGAACACCCTCAGGGAGGAAAGGAAGATTTGGAACCACATCTGGCCCCCAACACGCATACCACACACTCCCAGACTCTAAAGGCACCCACTTGGACGTACATATGCTTTGTTAATCCTCTTTGACTCTGGAACCAATTTTATGATTTGGGCTATATTACTATCAAAACACAACATAGAATCAGCAGATTTGCATATGAACTATGTAATTTGACATTGTTCCATAGTTCTAGAGGCTAATTGATCTAATACAAAAGTGTTCCACATCTCATGGGAGCTTTCTTATGGTGTTCAAATCACAGTACTATGAAGTCTTCTTTATCCTAAAAGAGAAACAACAAAGAGTTTTTTTTTATTACTTCTCTGAGAATTACGTACAATGTGCTTTAATATATTTACCTTTAGCCAACAAATCTTTCCAGATCTATACCCTACACACGTTTATTTCCTTCTTTTTTAACCTCCATTGGTTTTTTTTGCTCTCCATATTTTCTTAGTACCTTCTACTGGGGTGTAGGAGATCTGCTAGTAGAACTATAAAAGAAAACATATGATGAAATAATATTTCTAATATTGAAAAAAGTAAACTTCAAACCAAAACTAGTCAGAAAAGATAAGAATGGACACTTTATACTCATCAAAAAAATTCCACTAATAAGATATTACAATCTTAAACACATGCACCAAACACAGGAGCATTCAATGCATAAAGGAAATACTGTTGGGTCTAAAACCACAAGTTAGTCTCAATACAATGACAGTTGATGATTTCAATAACCCACTCTGATTAATAGACATATCATTCAGAACAAAAATAAATAGAATCTAACAGTTTTTAGATAGTAAAATGATATGAAGTCATCTAATAGGTTTCTTTTCTTCAGATTTTGTGAGATATTGGTTACAATTATTTTCATAAGCATTTGCATACTCATATAACTTACATTTATTATACTACCTTCCTGATAGTGTTGATTTCATTTCTTATTTCTGTGATAAACTATTCTGATAAAAACAACTTGCATTACATCATTGCAGAGAAGTCAAGCTGCCAGGAACTTGAAGGAGCTAGTCATATCACACCCACAGTCAAAAGCAACAAAGAATGAATGCATACAGGCATGCTACCACTCAGCAAGCTTTCTTCACTCATAAAATCCAGGACTCACTGCATGTGAAATGAACCACCCACAGTGGGTGTGTCTTCTCACCAGAATAAACACAATCAGAAAACCCCATTTGACTGCCTATAGATCAACCTAATATAGACAATCACTCATTGAGACTTCCTTCCTTCATGTTTATGGTGGTTTGAATAAGAATATTCCCCTCCCCCCCATTGGCTCATATATTTGAATGGTTAGCCCTCAGGGAGTAGCACTATTTTTAAAGGATTAGGAAGTGTGGCCTTGTTGGAATAGCTGTGGCTTTGGTGAGCTTTGAGGATTCAAAAGCTCTTACCAATTCTCTCTCTCTCTCTCTCTCTCTCTCTCTCTCTCTCTCTCTCTCTCTCCTTCCCACTCTTGCCCGATGCTTATCTTATGGATCTGATGTAGCTACTTAGCCATTTCTCCAGCACCATACCTGCATGGCACCATGCTTCCCTCCATGATGATAATGGACTACACCTCTGAAACATTAAGTAAGAAGGAGCTCAGACTCTTGGTGTATTGTGTGTGTGTATGTATGTATGTATGTATGTATATATATATATATATATATATATATATGGAGAGAGAGAGAGAATGAGAGAGGTAATTTTAAATCTAGGTTCTACATATTAAAAGACACAGTTACTGTAAACTTGTCTTATATCCCCCAATAAAATGTAATTACAAGAATTGCCATGGTCTTGGTGTCTCTAAACCTCAATAAAAGAATGACTAAGACAGTGTTCTACATTGTTCTGAGTTGACAAAACAAATCACTACACTTCTATCATGGCACAGATAAATTTTCTCATTTTTTTTTCTCATGGAGAACCAGTGTGGTAAAGTGAAAAAGACACAAGAGCTTATCTTAAGAAATAAGAAATGATTGAGTGGAGATTTAAGGTGAGACAAAAGAAAACTGTATATGAGAAGGTGATGCAGGATGGCAAAGAGATCTCAGGACCAGTAGGTTCTAGAAACTGGTGGGATCAAAGGATTGCTTAAATTGGACAACTAAAGATAAATGGTTTTAGTAAGGAAGTCAGAAGTGGTAGCTTCAAAACATGTCTCTGAAGTTGGGATTATAGGAAGCTACGTTGTTATATTATATTCTGGGGTTGCACTGTGTCTGACCACCTGAGAAGAAATGCAACCTCCATAACTGTGCCATTTGCATGGTAACTCACTCCTTACTTGTGTAGGTTACTTCCAAGGATTGTCCTTTCTCTTTTGGAAAGAGCTTGTTCTCTTCTGGTCTTCTGATATAAACGTGTGCTACCATAGACCTGCCCTGGGAGTACAGTAAAAGAAAATCTCCTCTTTGCAATGCTTCTGGGGAAAGGGTCAACACATCTGCCTGATATTTGAGTTCAAAATTGGATGTTCAGTGGTTTATAACTATGATTTCCTGAGAGAGTTGGGGAAGGGAATTGATGTTGAGAATTTGAAACTGGAAGTTGACCTATTCTAGTATATGTGCTTCTGAAAGGTTGTAAAATCATCAGCTAAAAAGATTTTTTATTAGGAAACACAAGGCAGAAGCTAAATGTGTTAACTTACAAACCACATACAGAGGGATCTTCTTCTGGGAGCCAAAGGAAAGAGCTAGAGAAGGTCATTCTAACACTCAGTCGTAGGAGCGGGAGGTACTGTCCAAAGTTCCTAAGCACATCAGCAGGGAGCTAATGAACACAGTACTGAAAAGAGCATGGGCTCAGACTTCTGCTCTCTCTCTCTCTCTCTCTCTCTCTCTCTCTCTCTCTCTCTCTCACACACACACACACACACACACACACACACACACATACACATACATGCAGGCACACATACACACACACCACCACCACCACCAGCAATTTTTTTAAAATAGTTATTAACCACTATGTGCTTCCTACTTTAAAAAAAAGTTATTTATTTTTATATGAGAGTACTGTAGCTGCCTTCAGACATACTAGAAGTTATTGGATCCTGTTACAGATGGTTGTAAGCCACCATGTGGTTGCTTGGAATTGAACTCAGGATCTCTGGAAGAGCAGTCAGTACTCTTAACCACTGAGCCATCTCTCCAGTCCCACACACCATCAATTCTAAATCTAGGTTTTACATATTAAAGCACACAGTTGTAAACTTGTCAAAAGCCTGTTTTTTCTACCTATAAGATAAGGCACTAATAACCCATTTGCCAAGATATTGAGAAGGTTGTTTTTTTCCCCTTTTATTAAAAGTAGATTCTTTTTTTTCATTCAGTATTCCTGATTACAGTTTTCCTTCCCTCTACTCCTCCAAGTTTCTTTCCAACTCCCCTGAAACTGAAATCCAGTCCCTTTCTGTCTCTCATTCAAAAAGTATAGGGGAAACATCCCCCAATCCCCCACCCCTGCCCATGCTTGCCATGGAGAAGAGAGAACAGGTGATAAAGAGATGGGAGAGATGGGAGAGGTGGAGGAGCAGTGGAGCAGTGTGGTGCATGCACTGTGGAGAGAGGCAGAACTGACAACAATGAGAGGTGAGAGAGTGCTGAGGTAGATGGTGGATCACGTTGTTGCCCAATGGAGTCGACAGGATAAAGAGCAGCAGCCTGGAGCTTAAGTAGGTACAGCCTCAGCCCACAAACAAACTGCCTCACCACAAGACAGCATCAGAGACCCAAGATGAGGAATGACCCACTTTTTAGATTGGGTCATAGGGCTACCATATCCCGGGATGCTGCTGAGGGCCAGGAGTAGGTCTATGGCCTTGATGTGTCAGGGGTCTGGGTTGATGTCCAAAGACTGTGTTGTCACCTACTAAGATACAGATGTTCATGGCCTGTGCCATGGCCTGAGCCCATGTTGATGTTTGTGGACGATACTGGCCCTGGGGGCCTTACCAATGTGAGTACCCTGCACTGACATCCCGAACCATAGTGGTGTCAGGGTCCAGGCTGCTTCTGAGGGTCATGTCGGGATCCAAGGTCTTGCTACAGCTATGGTCTTACTGTTGCCAGGTCCGTGTCAATGTCCATGGTCCATGCTACCATCAAAAGCTAGGCAGATGTCCATTATCTCAGATGCATCAGAGGGCCTTATCTGGGTCCACGGCCCTACTGCAAGCAGGAGCACTGTTTTGTGGCCTGGGCTGATACCAGAAAGCATGTGGAAGCCCCTGATCCACACTCCTACAAATAAGGTACTTTTGCAGTGATACTGATAACTGAGCAGGCACAACTGAGAAAGAGAGACAAGGAAGATTTCTGTGACAACCTCTACCTCTGCTCCAATCCCCCTTTAAAAAAAAATAAACCAAAAAACTGTTAATAGCCTAGCCTAGACAGGAAGCTATTGGAGAGAACTATAATAGGCTCTGGGGTGTCACCTTTCACAATAAATGGCTTCCAGCAGGAATGTGGGAGGGGAGGACTCAGCTATACTTAAGGGGCAAGCCACTAAGAGTTTGACCACCACTAAGTGAGTATAGAAATAGCATAGGTTGAACTTTTTTCTAACTGGGTGGTGGAGTGGAGGTCATACGGGAGCAGTGCTGAGCAGGGAAGAACTGGAAAGTGAATGTGGTAGAGGTGTACGATGTGAAGTACCCAAAGGATCAATAAAGATACTATGTTGGAAGAAAAAGAGCAGGCTTCTAAGGGATAACAAAAGAACAACAAAATAAAAGAAAATAAGAGAAAACCATCACACTGAGGTCAGACAAGGTGAATCTACAGAAGAAAAAGAGCCATACGAGAAAGCACAGGAAGCAGAGATCCACTCATTCACACACTCAGGACTCCCACAAAAACACTAAACTGAAAACTATATTATAGATACAAAGGATCTGGTGTAGACCGATGTAGATCCTAGGTTTGCTGCTTCAGTCTCTGTACTGGCTGGTTTTGTGTGTCAACTTGACACAGGCTGGAGTTATCCCAGAGAAAGGAATTTCAATTGGGGAAATGCCACCATGAGATCCAACTGTGGGGCATTGTCTCAATTAGTGATCAAGGGGGGAGGGCCCCTTGTGGGTGGTGTCATCTCTGGGCTGGTAGTCCTGGGTTCTATAAGAATTCAAGCTGAGCAAGCCAGGGGAAGCAAGCCAGTAAGGAACATCCCTCCATGGCCTTTGCATCAGCTCCTGCTTCCTGACCTGCTTGAGTTCCAGTCCTGACCTCCTTTGGTGATCTACAGCAATGTGGAAATGTAAGCTGAATAAACCCTTTCCTTCCCAACTTGCTTCTTGGTCATGATGTTTGTGCAGGAATAGAAACCCTGACTAAGACAGTCTCTGTGAGTTCATAAGAGCATAGATCAGCTGATTCAGAGAGCCTGTTCTCCTGGTGCCCTCCATCCCCTTTGCCTCTTACACTTTCTATTTCCTGTTCTGCAGGGTTCCTTGAGCCCAGAGTGGAGAAATTTGATGACAAAATCTCACTTAGAGCTGTGTGTGTCAAGACCTCTCTCTCTCTCTCTCTCTCTCTCTCTCTCTCTCTCTCTCTCTCTCTCTCTCTCTCTCTCTCTCTCTCTCTCTCTCTCCTTATTATCTGGCTGTGAGCCTGTGGGTCTCTGTATTTATTTCCATCTTTTGCAGGAGGAAGTTTCTGTGAGGATAGCTAAATCTCTGACATTAGGATGTTAAGAGTCATTCTATTGTTACATTTTTTGTTTGTTTTTCTTTTTAGAATAGTAATATTTGGTTTTACACTAGGTCTCTGGGCTATCTAGTCTCTGAGTCTTGGCTACCTAAGCAGTGTTCAGTATGGGGTCCATCTCATGGAGGAGAACTTAAGTCAAACCAGACATTGGTTGGTTACTCCCATAGTTTTGTTCTACCATTGTCCCCAACATATTGTACATGAAGGATAGAACGTATGTCAAAAGTTTTGTGACTGGGTTAGTGTTTACATTTCTCTTCTGGTAGCCTTCAGAATATGTTTCTATACCAAACACACTAGAATGCAGGGATGAAATTCTGTGGAGGCACCAGCTTGACCTCACTATGTTCAATGAGTTGTATGGGTATTATCTTCAGATATTAGGACCTTGTTGTTAATTTGTGGAGAGCAACCTATTGCCTTGGCAACAGTCTAGGTAGTTAGGGGATTTTCATGGGATCCCTTTGGCCAACAACTCAATTGGCTGTAACTCATCCCCAGTATTAGAAGATTAATGTTCTGACAAGAAATGCCTCGTTGGAGCTCCATGACCTTTATTATTTGGAGACCTCATTAGAATTGCCTTCCTATAATTTAGGAACTTTTCATTGCATTAGGTTTCCACAATCCCCCTCAAATACCCCTCAATTTTAGTTATCCCTCCCTGCATTCTATCCCTCAAATGACGAATTTTGATCCAGCAACATGGCTGCTCTGACAAGTGATCATATCCAAAGACATTCTAAGTCTGTGTGATCTAACTGGAATGCAGACACACTCTAGATTACAATATGATTTGGCTGAAATACATACACACCTTTAGTACATACCTTTAATCCCTAACAATGAAGGTAAAGTTAGTATGTAGAAGGAAGAAGCCATGTTTGAAAGTGATATCTAATTGGGTGGCAGACAAAGTGACAAATCAGTGAAAGGTTTGACAGAATGAGTTAGGATAAACCCAACTCTCATGAAAATAGACAGGAAGGAGAATCTAATTAAGAGCAGTGAGAGAGGAAGGTGGGGTAATACAGTGGAGTGTGTGTGTTGGTGGGGGCAGCTTTTACTGGAACAGTTTTTACAAAGATAGGTTGCAGAAGGAATAATCTAGACATGTGTAAAGACAAAATGAGCCAAGAATGAGAAGTAGCCAGAAGGTTAGAACATATTATCAAAGTTAGCATGAGGCCAAGCAGAGCAATTCAGTTAGAAGCCAAGAGAAGTTGGTTTGAGTCAGTCAGATTGGAAAAAAGTTTTGAGCTCTGAATAGAACAGCCAGATAGAAGGAAAAAGGGTGAACTTGTTCAGTGGTAAGCCTCTGAAATTTTCTCTAGCAAATAAAAGTTGCTTTTGTACTCAAACCCATCTTTCCTCCCCATCATTACAAGTTCCTCCCATCTCCAGTCCACCCATAAAATTTATCCTATCTTCCCCTTACAGGGAGATCCATATGTTCCCAATAATCTGTCCATCTATACCTAACCTATATGGGTCTCCTGATTGTTGCTTAGTTACCATTTATTTAAAGTCTAATATCCACACGCAAACAAATATATTCTATGTTTATCTTTCTGGGTTTGGATTACGTCAACAAAACTGATTTTTCTTTTCAGTTCTTTCCATCTGCCTACAATTTTCATCATGTCATTGTTTTCTTTTTTCTGCCCAAAGATTTTTTTTATTTTCTATATTCTTTATTTACATTCCAAATAATTTCCCCTTTCCCAGTTCCCCCCTCCCCGAAAGTCCTATAAGCCCTCTTCCCTCCCCCTGTTCCCCATTTACGTAAGAATTTCATGAATTCATTGTTTTTAATTGCTGAGTAGTATTCCATTGTGTAAATATACATGGAAAATATCTCTGATAAAATTGAAGAAATATATAGAAAAACACGTTAAGATTGACTAGTTCATGGAAAAATTATACAGATAAAATGGTAGGCATAAAAATATTCCTAAGTTGATTGAAAGTAGAATTATAAACATTTTCTGATTAAAATTGAAGATTTACATGGAAAATATTTCTGATAAAATTGGAAAAAATATATGAAAAACATTAAAATTGAAGATTATCATGGAAAATTATACAGATAAAATGGTAGGCATAAAAATATTTCTAAGTTGATTGAAAGTGAAATTATAATCATTTTTGATAAAATTGAAGATTTACCTGGAAAATATCTCTCATAAAATTGAAGAAATATATAAAAAACACGTTAAGATTGAGTATTTCATGGAAAAATTATACAGATAAAATGGTAGGCATAAAAATATTCCTATGTTTTTTGAAAGTGGAATTATAAACACTTTCTGATAAAATTGAAGGTCTACAAGGAAAATATTCCTGAAAAAATTCAAGAAATGTATAGAGAAACATGTTAAAACTATTATATGGAACAGATAATACAGATTATACAGATAAAATGGAAGGTATAAAAATGTTCCTAAGTTGATTGAAAGTAAAATTATAGACATTGTCTGATAAAACTGAAGATCCACATGGAAAATACTTCTGACAATATTGAAGAAAAATACAGAGAAACGTTAAAACTGAAGATTATCATGAACAATGATACTGACAAAATGGTAGGCACAAAAACATTCCTAAATTGATTGAAAGTGGAACTACAAACACACCCCCCCCCGCCACGAAACCAAAGATCTACATGAAAAACACCTCAGCCAAAATCGAGGAAATACACAGAAAAAAAATGTTAAAATTAAAGATTATCATGGAAAATAATACAGTCAAAATGGTAGACACAAAAAGCATTACTGAATTGAAAGAGGAGTCACAAACATTTTCTGATAAAATTGAAGATCCACATGAAAAACATCTCTGCTAGAATATGTTTTTTGTTGGGGAATTGAGTCTATTGACATTATAAGATATTAAGGAATAGTGATTGTTGCTTCCTGTTATTTTTGATGTTCTTTTTATGTTTGTGTGGTTACTTTCTTTTGGGTTTGTTGGAAAAAGATTACTTTCTTGCTTTTTCTAGGGTGTAGTTTCCCTCCTCATGTTGGCATTTTCCATCTATTATCCTTTGTAGGGCTGGCTTTGTGGAAAGATATTGTGTAAATTTGGTTTTATCATGGAATATCTTGTTTTCTCCATCTATGGTAATTGAGAGTTTTGCTGGGTATAGTAGTTTGGGCTGGCATTTGTGTTCTCTTAGGGTCTGTATGAGATCTGCCCAGGATCTTCTGGCTTTCATCATCTCAGGTGAGACGTCTGCTGTAATTCTGATAGGCCTGCCTTTATAGGTTACTTGACCTTTTTCTCTTACTGCTTTTAATATTCTTTCTTTGTTTAGTGCATTTGGTGTTTTGATTATTATGTGCCAGGAGGACTTTCTGGTCTGGTCCAGTCTGTTTGGAGTTCTGTAGGCTTCTTGTATGTTCATGGACATCTCTTTCTTTAGGTTAGGGAAATTTTCTTCTGTAATTTTGTTGAGAATATTTACTGGCCCTTTAAGTTGTAAATCTTCACTCTCTTCTATACCTATAATCCTTAGGTTTGGTCTTCTCATTTTGCTCTGGATTTCCTGGATGTTTTGGCTCAGGAGCTTTTTGCATTTTGCATTTTAACTGTTGAGTCAATGTTTTCTATGGTATCTTCAGCTCCTGAGATTCTTTCTTCTATCTCTTGTATTCTGTTGTTGATGCTTGCATCTATGACTCCTGAATTCTTTCCAAGATTTCCTATCTCCAGAGATGTTTCACTTTGTTATTTCTTTATTGTTCTACTTCCATTTTTAGATCCTGGATGGTTTTGTTCAGTTCCTTCACTTGTTTGTTTGCATTCTCCTGTAATTCTTTCAGGGATTTTTGTGTTTCCTCTTTAAGGGCCTCTACCTTTTCACCCATGCTCCCCTATATTTCTTTCAGGGATTTTTGTGTTTCCTCTTTAAGGGCCTTTACCATTTGACCCATGTTCTCCTGTATTTCTTTAAGGGAGTTATTTATGTCCTTCTTGATGTCCTCTAACAGCATCGTGAGAAGAGACTTTAAATCCAACTCTTGCTTTTCCGTTGTGTTGGGGCATCCGGGACTTGCTGTAGTGGGAGAACTGGGCTTTGATGTTGCCAAGTAGCCTTGGTTTCTGTTGGTAGGGTTCTTGTGCTTGCCTTTCGCCATCTGGTTATCTCTGGTGTTAGTTGGTCTTGTTGTCTCTGGCTGGAGCTTGCCCCTCCTATGGGCCTGTAAGTCTGTGTCTGTACTCCTGGAAGACCAACTCTCTTCTGACAGGGTCTGTGTACAGAAGGCTGTAGAGCTGTCTGGTTCCCTGCTGCAAATGGCGGCCAGAAGGGAAGACTCCTGTCCCTGCTGCTCCAATGATCATATGCCTTGTGCTTTCCTAGCTGTACCCCTCCAGAGAGAAGGTGGAGAGCTTACCTCTGCACTCAGAAGTGAAATCGCTGCTGGGAATCATTCTCTTCTGGTGGGCTAAGCACAGAAGGCTGTGGAGCTGCCTGGTTCCCCACTGTAAATGGCGGCTGGAAGGGAAGACCTGGCCCAAAGATTTGATGTCATTGTTTTTAACAGCTACGTAATATTTCATTCTATAAATGTACCACATTTTCTTTATCCATTCTTCTATTGAAGGACAGCTATATTGTTTCTAGTTTTGTCTATTATGTATAGAGCAGCAATGATCATTATTGAGCAACTGTCCTTGTGGGAAGATGGAACATCCTTTGGCTATATTCCCAGGAATGGTATAGCTGGATCTTGAGGTAGATCAATCCCATCTTCCTGAAGTACTGTTATACTAATATCTTTAGTGGTTGTGTAAGTTTGCATTCCCACCAATAATAGATAAATATTCTCCTTATTCCACATTCTTGCTATCATAAGATGTCACATGTTTTATTGATCTTAGTCATTCTGACAGGTGTAATATGAAATCTCAAAGTAGTTTCATTTCCCTGTCTAAGGATGCTGAACATTTCTTTCAATGTTTCTCAGTCATTCGACTTTCTTCTGTGGATAATTCTTTATTTAGATCTGTACCCTGGTTATTAATTGGATTATTTGGTTTTCTGAATTCTTATAAATTTTAGATATTAGTTCTCTATTGAATGTGGAGTTGGTAAAAGTCTTCTCCTATTATATAGACTGCTAGCCTGTCCAAATAATAGTGTCCTTTACCTCATAGAAGCCTTACAGTTTTATGAGGTTCCATTTATTATTTTTTGATCTTGGTGCCTGTGCTATTAGTGTTCTATTAAGAAAGTCTTTCCTGTGCCAATAAGCTCAAGGCTATTTCCCACTTTCTCTTTTAATATGTTCAATATATCTGGCTCTATGTTGAGGTCTTCAATCCATTTGGAGTTGAGTTTTGTGCATGGTGATATATAGGATCTATTTGTTGTCTTCTACATGCAACAAACCAGTTTAATTAACACCATTCTTTAAAGAAGCTGCCTTTTTTTCAATGTGTATTTCTAGCTTCTTTATTAAAAATTGCGTGTCTGTATGTGTGGAGGTTTATGTCTGTGTCTTTAATTGGATTAAGATATTGGATTTTATGCCAATACCATGCTGTTTTTATTATGACAGCTCTATAGTACTGTACTGACTGGTTTTGTGTCAACTAGACACAAGTTGGAGTTATCACAGAGAAAGACGCTTCAGGCGAGGAAATGCCTCCATGAGAGCCAACCATAAGGCATTTTCTCAATCAAGGGGGGAGGGCCCATTGTGGGTGGTGTCATCAAGGGTTGGTAGTCTTGGGTTCTATAAGAAAGCAAGCTGAGCAAGCCAGGAAAAGCAAGCCAGTAAGAAGCATCCCTCCATGGCCTCTGCATCACCTCCTTGCTTCTTGGTCATGATGTTTGTGCAGGGATAGAAACCCTGACTAAGACTATTTGAAATTAATAGTGAGACCTTTAGCAGTTCTTCTATTGGTCAAGATTGTTTTAACTATATTACTTTGTTTTGTTTTCTGCTTGTTTGTTTGCTTTGTTTTGTTTTCCCTTATGAAGCTGAGAATTGTCCTTTCCAGATCTGTAAACAATTGTGTTTGAATTCTAATGGGGATTGCATTAAATCTGTGAATTGTTTTTGGTAGGGTAGCCATTTTTATTATGTCAATTCTACTGATCAATGAGCATGGGGGAATCTTTCTATCTTCTGACTTTTTTTTTTAATTTCTTTCTTCAAAGACTTGAAGATTTTATCATACAAGCTTTTCAATTACTTGGTTAGAGTTACTTCAAGATATTTTATATTATTTGAGGCTATTGTGAAAAAAAAAGTTGTTTCCCTGATTTCTTTCTCTTTCCTTTTGTCATTTATATATAAGAGGGATACTGATTTTGATAAGTTAATTTTGTATCCAGATACTTTGATGAAAGTTTTTTTTTAAACTGCAAGAGTTCCCCTATGGAATTTTAGAGTCACTTATGTATACTATCATATCATCTGCAAATGAAGAGACTTTGGCTTCTTTCCAATTTGTATTCACGTGACCTCCTTCGGTTGTCTTTTTACTCTCGCTAAGACTTCAAGTAATATATTGGATAGATATGCAGAGAGTGGACAACCTTTTCTTGTTCCTGGCTTTAGTAAAATTGCTTTGAGTTTCTCTCCACATAAATTGGTGTTGGCTATAGCCTTGCTGTAATTGCCTTTATGATGTTAAGGTATGCCCCTTCTATCCTAATCTCTCCAAGACTTTTATCAAGAAGGAGTATTTGATGTTGGCCTTTTCTGCATCTGAGATAACATGCTTTTCTTTCTTTCAGTTTGTTTACATCCTAGATTACATTTATTGATTTTTACACAATTAACCATCTCTGCATCTCTGAGATGAAGCCTACTTGATCATGATGGATGATCTTTATGATATATTCTTGGATTTGGTTTACAAGTAGTTTAGAGAAAAGTACTCAATTTTTGTATCTATATTCATAAGAGAAATTTTTTGTAAATCCTTTTCTGTGTCTTTATGTGGTTTGGGTATCAGAGTAATGGTGGCCTCATAAAATGAATTGGGCAATAATCCTTCTATTTCTATTTTGTAAAATAATTTGAGGAGTATTGATGTTAGCTCTTCTTTGAAAGTCTGGTAGAATTCTTTGCTAAAACCATCTGGTACTGTGCATTGTTTTGTTTGGTTAGGAGACTTTTAATGACTGCTTCTACTTCATTAGAGATTACAATTCTATTTAAATTGCCTATCTGATCTTGATTTAACTTTGGTAATGAAACTATTGAGGAAATTATTTATTTCTTTTAGATTTTCCAATTTGGTAGAATTCATGTTTTTAAAGTATATCTTTATGAATCTTTGAATTTTCTGCGTCTCTTGTTCTGTCACCCTTTCTTTTTTTTTTTTCGAAGTTTTTTTATTTACATTCCAAGTCATTTCCCCTTTCCCATTTCCTCCCTCCCCAAAAGTCCCATAAGCCCCCTTCCCTCCCTCTTTTCTCCATTCAACCCCCTCTCGTTTCTCTGTCCTGGCATTCCCCTACATCCAGTCTTTCCAGGACCAGGGGTCTCTCCTTCCATCTTCTTGGAAATCTATTGATATGCAAATTGTGTCTAGGGTATTCCGAGATTCTGGGTTAATATCCCCTTATCAGTGACTGCATACCATGTGTGTTCTTTTGTGATTGGGTTACCTCATTAAGGATGATATTTTCAAGTTCTGACCATTTGCCTAGGAATTTCGTGAATTCATTGTTTTTAATTGCAGAGTAGTATTCCATTGTATAAATATACCACATCTTCTGAATCCATTCCTCCGTTGAGGGACATCTGGGTTCTTTCCAGCTTCTGGCTATTATAAATAAGGCTGCCATGAACATAGTGGAGCATGTGTCCTTATTGCATGCAGGTAAAGTCTGTCACCCTTTCATTTCTGATTTTGTGAGTCTGGATATTGTCTCTTTGCCTTTTAGTTAATTTAGATAAGAGTTTGTTCATCTTATTAATTTTCTCAAAGAACCAACTCTTTGTTTCATTGATTCTTTGTATTGTTCACTTTCTATTTAATGTAGTCCATAAGTAGTGCAACAAATGCCATCAAAGTGTTGGTCAGGCCTTCCTTCCTATCCCCGCCTATGGCCATTATAAGATGCCAAAATGGTGGCATCTGTCAAAATGGCAGTACCTATCAAAACAGCGAAGCCCCTGTGCCAAGAATTCCTCTCATAGCTGTGTGGTTCCTGAACTCCCCTGTCTCAGGATGCCCTTCTACTAGGATAACTTTTCCCCTTAGAGCTGTATGTTTCCTGAGTTTCCAAGTCCCATGATTGTTTTCCATCCAAGTAGAAACACATATAATTAGTATATAGTGTCCTTCCCTATTTCTTCTAATTACTTTTGGTTTGAAGTCTATTTTGTCAGATATTAAAATTGTCAGATATTAAAATGGCTACACCAACTTGTTTCTTAGGTTTATTTGCTTCAAACATCTTTTCCAACCCTTTACCCTAAAGTAATGTCTATCATTAATGTTGAGTTCTGTTTCTTGAATGAAACAGAAGGATGGATCCTCCATATCTATTAGTCTGTGTTCTTTTATTGGAGAATTGACAAGATTGATATTGAAAGGTATCAATGACTAATGACTGTTGATTGCTAATAGTCAATGGTGGGTATGGTCATGATATTGTATGTGTTTCCTTTCTTGGGATTTTTCTGATCTGAAATTATTTATTCCCTGTGTTTTCTTGTGTATAATTGACCTCCTTAGGTTGGAGTTTTTCTTCTAGCATTTTCTGTAGGAGGAAAAGCTCTGTGGGATCCACAGGAGATAAGACCTGGAGGGAAGGAAGGTTGTAGCAGGAATTCTGATGCAGGACATGGGATGAAACTGGGACCTTGGATTTGGAGGACAGGAGGGAGTCTTGAAGTTCTTAGGTTAGCTTACCTATTTCCCTGGACTATTTAGTTAATTTCATTTTTTTAAATTTGGTTTTAGTGTTAGTTTTTGTTTATATTTTTGTTAAGTTGTTTGTTTTGTTTTGGTCTTTTGTTTGGTTTTATACTGCTGCACTTTATATTTACAAGGTAAATGTTAATCAACCCACAGATAATTTCCAGTGAAAGCTGGAAAGACAGTGCTACTTTAGGAAATGAAAGTGAGGACCCAATGATACTAAAAATGATTATGGTGTTATTTAATCCTATGCTAAGAAAAGAGATATGTGGGAAATTTGCCTCACTAATATGTGATTTGTTTCCTGCAGCTACTCATAAGACATGTACACTTTGTAGAATTATGTAATTGAGTATAGAATATCTGAGGAAATTGGAGTATTTGTCACACTAGAGAGAACCACAAGGAGCCTTAAAAGATTAACCTTCAGCCAAACATCAAAGTAAAAGAAAATAAGAATGTTGGAAACAAATTCAATCTTTTATTTTCCCCCATACTTATTAATAGATAGCCCAAATCTTGTTTTCATTGAAAAAAATCATGAATTTGAAGACCTTCTTAAATATGTTTAGTTACATGAATGTATATTTAATCATCTATTCTAAAATGTAATAATCTCTACATCCTAATATTTGTCTGTTTTAAATAATTTAAGTAGATATCTACACTGGGGATACAGCATGTGCCTAACGGCAGCACTCAGAAAGCTGATGCAGGGAGATCATCAGGAGTTCCTTTCTATATAATGAATTCTAGATCAACCCAGGCTCTAATGAGAGCCTATCCTGAAATTTATGAAGGAGATCAATGAAGAGGAGAACAAGGAATAAAATGAGAAGGAGGATGAGAAGAATACTTTAAATATCATGATATCAAGTATACATTTTATGAGATAAAAACTTCCATTTTGAAAAGCTGCTTAAGAATCAAAAAAAAAATGGTACAAAGAGAGGAAAAACATTCCACCCTGTGAGGAAGCTCCTTAAGACTCAGGAAGTAAAGAACTCAAAAGTTTCTGAGGGAAGTCCCTAAACTGACCAGACTCACTAGGCACATCCTCCCCTGCTTACTATAAACAGTAATAATGCCTGAGAGACACTCTCAGACAAGACAAGCTGCCTAGAAGAGACTCAAATCATCCAAGCCACCTGGGAGAGGAAGAGAGCTGTAGGAAAGGGGCTTAGACCAGCTACGATGTCTAGAAGAGAAACTGACCAACCTTCTCCACACAGTTCAGTGAGCTCTGGCTTTGCAGCTTTCATGAGCCCTCTCATATTGGAGTGGAATCTTAGTGGCATAGCTGTCTTTAAATCATTTCTGCGCCTGCAAGTAACCCCCCTAACCCATACTTCTGTAAGTAGCCCCAATAAACTTATTGGCTCACCAAGTTGGCCTTTTGTGGAATGTTGGCTTTGTTCTGTCATCAATTTTTTATCTAGAGTGAGCAGATAGCTCTTTATGTTTCCTCAAGGAAAAGGTCACACATCACAGAGTACTATAAAGTATTTACCAATATAGTTATCATATATAAAATTACTATCACCTAAAAGGAAAAAAATCAGATTTATTTGTTCATCCTGTGACTTTCTGGCATGCCTAGTAAAAACATTGTTCTTGGCACAGGAGATACTGCACTCAAAAATTTCCTTTGATAATGAAGGTTAAGATTCATTTTCCAACCAATTTTCTCAAGACTAAAACATTATGAAAGAATTATGAGAACTGATTGAGTGTTATTAGAGGAGAGAATATAAGAACAGTCAAAGAATGGACTCCTTTGTACAGTCTAGGGCCTGGGAGCAAGTACCACTCTTCCAATTGTTTGGTGAGTTACCTACTAATTCGAGACCTCCATGATTTGGTTCAAAAGGTGAACAGATTGAGCATTAGAGCTAGAAGGACAATATTAAGAGCAATTTTAATTTTTTTAATTTATTTTATGTATATGAGTACACCACTGCTCTTTTCAGACACACCAGAAGAGTGCATCAGATCCCATTACGGATGGTTGTGAGCCACCATGTGGTTGCTGGGAATTGAACTCAGGACCTCTGGAAGAGCAGTCAGTGCTCTTAACCACTGAGCCATCTCTCTAGCCCGCAATTTTAAATTAAATTGGAAAAGGAGCCAATTATAAAATAAGTTAACTAATAAAAGTTTTTCTTCCCTTGTTAGACAAAAAATTATATCAAGGATCATAGGATCAGAGGTGATCATCTGTTCCAACACCAGGAGTAACTATGACCAGCAGGAACCAGGAACTTTGCCAGACCAGTGGCACAGATTCCTTCAGATCTAGGGCAGTGCCTTAGCAGACCGTGGGCATAAACTCTGCAGTGAGTACCACAACACCCAGAGGAACCTCCACTCCCAGGCACTTTAACACGCCCAGGACCCCAGGATGCCAGGATCACAGGAGCTTGGTCACACCAGGATCTCAGAGTCCCAGAGGCAGCTTGACTCCCAGCAAGCAATCCCAGAATCACAGTTACAGGATCACAGAGACAGCTTGACTCTGAGGAGTTCTGACACAACCAGGATCACAAGAAGAACAGGCTCCATCCAGTCAGATATAGTGAGGTCAGGTAGCACTAGAGATAATCAGATGGCAGGAAGCAGGCATAAGAACATAAGTAACAGAAACCAAGGTTACTTGGCATCATTAGAACCCAATTCTTCAACCATAGGAAGTCCTGGATACACCGTTACACCAGAAAAGCAAGATTTGGATCTAAAATCACTTCTTGTGATGATGACAGAGGACTTTAAGAAGAATATAAATAACTCTCTTAAAGAAATACAGGAGAACACAGGTAAACAGCTAGAAGCCCTTAAAGAGGAAACACAAAAGTCCCTTAAAGAATTACAGGAAAACACAATCAAACAGGCGAAGGAAATGAACAAAACCATCCAGGATCTAAAAATGGAAATAGATACAATAAAGAAATCACAAAAGGAAACAATTCTGGAGTTAGAAAACCTAGGAAAGAGATAAGGAGTCACAGATGCAAGCATCACCAACAGAATACAAGCGATAGGAGAGAGAATCTCAGGTGCAGAAGATACCATAGAAAACATTGACACAACAGTCAAAGAAAATACAAAAAGCAAAAAGCTCTTGACCCAAAACATCCAGGAAATCCAGGACACAATGAGAAGATGAAACCTAAGGATAATAGATATAGAAGAGAGCAAAGATTCCCACCATAAAAGACCAGGAAGAACTCTCAATTCTGAACATCTATGAGCCAAATGCAAGGGCACTCACATTCATAAAAGAAACTTTACTAGAACTCAAAGCACACATATAATAGTGGGAGACTTCCATACCCCATTCTTATCAATAGACAGATCCTGGAAACAGAAACTAAACAGAGACACATTGAAACTAACAGAAGTTATGAACCAAATGGATTTAACAGATTATCTATAGAACATTTGATCCTAAAACAAAGGAATATACCTTCTTCTCAGAACCTCATGGTACCTTCTCTAAAACTGACCGTATAAATTGGTTACAAAACAGCCCTCAACAGATACAAGAAGATTGAAATAAGCCCATGTATCCTATCAAATCACCAGAGACTAAGGCAGGTCTTCAATAACAACAAAAACAATGCAAACCACATACACGTGGAAGCTGAACAACACTCTACTCAATGATAACATGGAAAAGGAACAAATAAAAGAAATTGAAACCTTTTTAGAATTTAATGAAAATGAATGCAAAATATACCAAAACTTATGGAACACAATGAAAGCAGTGCTAAGAGGAAAACTCATAGCTCTGAGTGTCTCCAAAAAGAAACTGGAGAGAGCATACACTAGCAGCTTGACAGCACATCTGAAAGCTCTAGAAAAAAAGAAGCAAATACACCCAACAGAAGTAGATGACAGGAAATAATCAAACTCAGGGCTGAAATCAACCAAGTAGAAACAAATAAAACCATACAAAGAATCAACAAAACTAGGAGTTGGTTCTTTGAGAAAATCAACAAAATAGATAAGCCCTTAGCCAGACTAACCAGAGGGCACAGAGTGCAGTATCGAAATTAACAAAATCAGAAATGAAAAGGGAGCTTAGTGCAAGGAGATAAGAATGGATCAATTTGCATTCTTCTGCATGCTGACCTCCAGTTGAACCAGTACAATTTGTTGAAAATGATGTCTTTTTTCCACTGGATGGTTATAGCTCCTTTGTCAAAGAACAAGTGACCATAGGAGTGTGGATTCATTTCTAGGTCTTCAATTCTGTTCCATTAATCTACTTGTCTGTCACTGTACCAATACCATGCAGTTTTTAACGCTATTGCTCTGTAGTACTGCTTGAGATCCAGGATAATGATTCCCCCAGAAGTTCTTTTACTGTTCAGAATAGCTTTTGCTATCCTCGGTTTCCTGTTATTCCAGATGAATTTGAGAATTGCTCTTTCTAACTCTATGAAGAATTGAGTTGGGATTTTGATGGGGATTGCTTTGAATCTGTATATTGCTTTTGGCAGGATAGCCATTTTTACTATATTAATCATGCTAATCCATGACCATGGAAGATCTTTCCATCTTCTGAGGTCTTCTTCAATTGCTTTCTTCAGAGACTTGAAGTTCTTGTCATGCAGATCTTTCACTTGTTTGGTTTAGAATCACACCAAGATACTTTATATTGTTTGTGGCTATTGTGAAGGTTGTCATTTCCCTAATTTCTTTCTCAGCCTGTTTATCCTTTGAGTATAGGAAGGCTACTGATTTGCTTGAGTAAATTTTAAATCAGGCCACTTTGCTGAAGTTTTTTTATCAACTGTAGGAGTTCTCTGGTGGAGTTTTTTGGGTCGCTTAAGTATACTATCATATCATTTGCAAATATTGATAATTTGACTTCTTCCTTTCCAACTTATATCCCTTTGACCTCCTTTTATTGTCTAATTGCTCTAGCTAGAACTTCAAGTACTATATTGAGTAAATATAGAGAGATAGGGCAGCCTTGTCTAGTCCCTGATTTTAGTGGGATTGCTTCAAGTTTCTCTCCATTTAGTTTGATGTTGGTTACTGGTTTGCTGTATATTGGTTTTACAATGTTTAGGTATGGGCCTTGAATTCCTGTTCCTTCTAAGACCTTTAACATGAAAGGATGCTGAATTTTGTCAAATGCTTTTTCAGCATCTAATGAAATGACCATGTGGTTTTTTTCTCTGAATTTGTTTATGTAATGGATTACATTGATGGATTTCCTTATATTGAACCATCCCTGCGTCCCTGGGATGAAGTCTACTTGATCATGGTGAATGATCGTTTTGATGTGTTCTTAGATTCAGTTGGCAAGAATTTTATTGAGTATTTTTACACCTATATTCATAAGGGAAATTGATCTGAAGTTCTCTTTCTTTGTCGGATCTTTGTGTGATTTTGGTATTAGTGTAATTGTGGCTTCATAGAATGAGTTGGGTAGTGTTCCTTCTGTTTCTATTTTGTGGAATAGTTTGAAGAGTATTGGTGTTAGGTCTTCTTTGAAGGTCTGATAGAATTCTTCACTAAAACCTTCCGGATCTGTGGTTTTTTTTTTGGTTGGAAGACGTTCAATGACCACTTTTATTTCTTTAGCAGTTATGGGACAATTTAGACGGACTATCTGATCCTGATTAAACTTTGGTAGTTGGTATCTGTCTAGGAAATTGTCCATTTCCGCCAGATTTTCCAGTTGTGTTGAGTATAAGTTTTTGTAGTAGGATCTGATGATTTTTTTTGAATTTCATCAGTTTCTGTTGTTATTTCTCCCTTTTCATTTATGATTTTGTTAATTTGGATACTGTCTCTGTGCCCTCTGGTTAGTCTGGCTAAAGGTTTATCTATATTGTTGATTTTCTCAAAGAACCAGCTCCTGGTTTTGTTGATTCTTTGAATAGTTCTTTTTGTTTCTACTTGGTTAATTTCAGCCCTGAGTTTGATGATTTCCTGCCTTCTATTCCTCTTGAGTGTATTAGCTTCTTTCTGTTCTAAAACTTTCAGGTGTGCTGTTAAGCTGGTAGTGTATGTTCTCTCCAGCTTCTTTTTGGAGGCACTCAGAGCTATGAGTTTTCCTCTTAGCACTGCTTTCATTGTGTCCCATAAATTTGGGTATGTTGTGCATTCATTTTCATTAAATTCTAAAAAGGTTTTGATTTCTTTCCTTATTTCTTCCTTGACTAAAATATCATTAAGTAGATCACTGTTCAGCTTCCATGTGTATGTGGGCTTTCTGTTGTTTTTATTGCTGTTGAAGACCACCCTTTCTCCATAGTGATCTGATAGGAGGCATGCAATTAGTTTGATCTTCTTATATCAGTTGAGGTCTGTTTTGTGACCAATTATATAGTCAGTTTTGGAGAAGGTACCATGAGGTGCTGAGAAGAAGGTCTATTCTTTTGATTTAGGATTAAATGTTCTATAGATATCTATTACATCCATTTCATCCAAAACTTCTGTTAGTTTCACTGTGTCTCTGTTTAGTTTTTGTTTCCCTGATCTGTCCATTAAGGAGAGTGGGTCTTGAAGTCACCCACAACTATTGTGTGATGTGCAATGTGTGCTTTAAACTTTAGTAATGTTTCTTTTACAAATGAGGGTACCCTTGTATTTGGAGCATAGATCTTCAGAATTGAGAGTTCTTCCTGGTAGTTTTTTCCTTTGATGAGTATAAAGTGTCTTTTCATGTCTTTTTTGATGACTTTTGGTTGAAATTCTATTTTATTGGATATTAGAATGGTTATTCCAGCTTGTTTCCTGGGGTCATTTGCTTGGAAAACTGTTTTCCAACCCTTTACTCTGAAGTAGTGTTTGTCTTTGACACTGAGATGTGTTTTCTGTTTGCAGCAAAATATTGGGTCCTGTTTACGTATCCAGTCCATTAGTCTATGTCTTTTTATTCGGGAATTGAGTCCATTGATGTTAACAGATATTAAGGAAAAGTTATTGTTGCTTCCTGCTATTTTTGATGTAATTTTTATATTTGTGTGGCTATCTTCTTTTGGTTTTGTTGGAAGAAGATTAATCTCTTTGTCTAGTGTGCAGTTTCTCTCCTTTTGTTGGTGTTTTCCGTTCATTATCCTTTGAAGGGCTGGATTTGTGGAATGATACTGTGTAAATTTGTTTTTGTCATGAAATACTTTGGTTTCTCCACCTATGGTAATTGAGAGATTTGCTGGATATAGCAGTCTGGGTTGGCATCTCTTAGGGTCTGTATGACATCTGCCCAGGCTGTTCTGGCTTTCATAGTCTCTGGTGAGAAGTCTGGTGTAATTCTGATAGGTCTACCTTTATATGCTACTTGACCTTTTTTCTCTTACTGCTTTTAATATTCTTTCTTCATTTAGTGCATTTGGTGTTTTAATTATTATGTGACAGGAGGAATTTCTTTTCTGGTCAAATCTATTTGGAGTTCTGTAGGCTTCCTGTATGTTCATGGGCATCTCTTTCTTTAGGTTAGGGAAGTTTTCTTCTATAATTTTTTGAAGACATTTCCTACCCCTTTAAGTTGGAAATCTTAACTCTCTTCTATACCTATAATCCTTAGGTTTGGTCTTCACATTTTGTCCTGGATTTCCTGGATGTTTTGGGTCAGGAGCTTTTTGCATTTTTCATTTTCTTTGACTGTTGTATCAATGCTTTCTATAGCCAGGCAGTGGTGGCGCACGCCTTTAATCCTAGCACTTGGGAGGCAGAGGCAGGTGGATTTCTGAGTTCAAGGCCAGCCTGGTCTACAGAGTGAGTTCCAGGACAGCCAGGGCTATACAGAGAAACCCTGTCTCAAAAAAGCAAAACAAACAAACAAACAAAAAAAAAAACCAACCAAACTCAATGCTTTCTATGGTATCTTCTGCATCTGAGATTCTTTCTTCTATCTCTTGTATTCTGTTGTTGATGCTTGGATCCATGACTCCTGACTTCTTTCCTAGGTTTTCTATGTCCCAAGTCCTTTCCCTTTGTGATTTCTTTATTGTTTCTACCTCCATCTTTAGATCCTGAATGGCTTTGTTCAATTCCTTCACCTGTTTTGTTGTGTTTTCCCTTAGTTCTTCAAGGGCTTCTCCCTGTTTACTTGTGTTCTCCTATTTCTTTAAGGGAGTTATTTATGTCCTTCTTGAAGCCCTCCATCAGTATAATGAGCTGTGATTTTAAATCCAGTTCTTGCTTTTATTGTGTGTTGGGGTATCCAGGACTTGCTGTTGTTGGAGAACTTGGCTCCAATGGAGCCATGTTGCCTTGGTTTCTGTTGGTGATGTTCTTGCGTTTGCCTCTTGCCATCTGGTTATCTCTGGTATTAGCTGGCGTTGCTGTCTCTGACTGTGGTTTCTCTGTGCTCCTGGGAGACCTGTTCTCTCTGTGTACACTGATATGTGAGTACTTCTATGAGACCCGCTCTCTTATAGTTGTATTTGTGTATGTAACTCTAAGACCTCGATCAACTCTGGGTGCAGGTAGTAATCAGAAGACTCCTGTCCCTGGCTATTCCTAGACTCTGTGTCCTCAGGGTTTCAGGCTGTTTCCTCTGAGCAGCAGGGGTGGTCCTACTGTACTACCAGGCATCTCTACATTCCTGAGTGGTTAACTACCTCTGTGCATCACTTGGATATGGTATCCAGTGGCAGAGGATGTTCTCAAGCTGGACACAGAAACAAGAAGTCTCCTGCCAGAGTATTCCAGATGGGATCCTCTGTGCTGCAATGCAGGTCTCACCTGTGCTGGCTGTCTCCTCTGCAATGCTGGGTAGATAGCTGGCTTCCTACACCACTTGGAGATAGTGTGCTCTGGCAGAGGATGGTCCCAAACAGGAGACTGAAACCCTACACAGTTCATTCTATGAAGCCACAATCACTCTGGTACCTAAACTACCTGAAGACCCTACAAAGAAGGAAAACTTCAGACCAATTTCCCTTATGAACATTGATGCAAAAATACTCAATAAAATTCTTGCCAACCGAATCCAAGAATACATTAAAACAATCATTCACCATGATCAAGAAGGCTTCATCCCAGGGATGCAGGGATGGTTCAATATACGGAAATCCATCAATGTAATCCACTATATAAACAAACTCAAAGAAAAAAAAAACAAATGATCATTTCATTAGATGCTGAGAAGGCATTTGACAAAATTCAACACCCCTTCATGATAAAAGTCTTTCAAAGATCAGTAATTCAAGGCCCATAGCTAAACATAGTAAAAGCAATATACAGGAAACCAGTAGCCAACATCAAACTAAATGGAGAGAAACTTGAAGCAATCCCACAAAATCAGGGATTAGACAAGGCTTCCGACTCTCTCCCTACATATTCAATACAGTACTCAAAGTACTAGCCAAAGCAATTAGACAACAAAAAAGGGTCAAAGTGGTACAAATTGGAAAGGAAGAAGTCAAAATATCACTATTTGCAGATTATATGATAGTATACTTAAGTGATCCCAAAAATTCTACCAGAGAACTCCTAAACCTGATAAACAACTTCAGCAATGTGGCTGGATATAAAATTAACTCAAACAAATCAGTGGCCTTCCTCTACTCAAAGGATAAACAGTCTGAGAAAGAAATTAGGGAAATAGCACCCTTCACGATTGTCACAAACATTATAAAATACCTTGGTATGACTATAACTAAGCAAGTGAAAGATCTGTATGACAAGAACTTCAAGTCTCTGAAGAAAGAAATTGAAGAAGATCTCAGAAGATGGAAAAATCTCCCATGCTCATGGATTGGCAGGATTAATATAATAAAAATAGCCATCTTGCCGAAAGCAATCTACAGATTCAATGAAATTCCCATCAAAATTCTAATTCAATTCTTCATAGAGTTAAAAAGAGTAATTCACAAATTGATCTGGAATGACAAAAAACCCAGGATAGCAAAAAGTATTCTCAACAATAAAAGAACTTCTGGCAGAATAAGCATTCCTGACCTCAAGTTGTACTACAGAGCAATAGTGATAAAAACTGCATGGTATTGGTACAGTGACAGGCAGGTAGATCAATGAAATAGGATTGAAGATGGAGAAATGAACCAAGCACACCTATGGACACTTGATCCTTGACAAAGGAGTTAAAATCATCCAGTGGAAAAAAGCATTTTCAACAAATTGTGCTGGTTCAACTGGTGGTTAGCATGTAGAAGAATGTAAATCAATCCATTCTTATCTCCTTGTACAGAGCTCAATTCCAAGTGGACCTCCACATAAAACCAGATGAACTGAAACTAATAGAAAAGAAAGTAGGGAAGAGTCTCGAGAACATGGACACATAGGAAAATTTCCTGAACAGAACACCAATAACTTATGCTCTAAGATCAAGAATTGACAAATGGACCTCATAAAATTGCAAAGTTTCTGTAAGGCAAAGGATACTGTCAATAGGAAAAAGTGGCAACCAGCAGATTGGGAAAAGACCTTTACCAACCCTACATCCAATAGAGGGTTAATATCCAATATATACAAAGAACTTAAGAAGTTAGACTCCAGAGAACCAAATAACCCTATTAAAAAATAGGGTTAAGATCTAAACGAAGAATTCTCAACTGAGGAATACCAAATGGCTTAGAAGCACCTAAAGAAATGTTCAACATCGTTATTCATCAGGGAAATACCAACCAAAATATCCCTGAGATTCCACCTCACACCAGTCAGAATAGCCAAGATCAAAAACTCAGGGGACTGCAGATGCTGGAGAGGATGTGGAGAAAGAGGAACATTCCTCCATTGCTGGTGGGATTGCAAGCTTTTGCAACCACTCTGGAAATCAGTTTGGCAGTTCCTCAGAAAATTGGACATAGTACTACCTGAGTACCCAGCTATACCACTCCTGTGTATATACCCAGAAGATTCTCCAACAGGTAATAAGGTCACATGTTCCACTATGTTCATAGCAGCCTTATTTATAATAGCCAGAAACTGGAAAGAACCCAGATGTCCCTCAACAGAGGAACTGATAGAGAAAATGTGGTACATTTACACGATGGCATACTACTCAGCAGTTAAAAACAATGAATTCATGAAATTCTTAGGCAAATGGATGGAACGAGCAAATATCATCCTGAGTGAGGTAACCCAATCACAAAAGAACACACATGGAATGCACTCACTCATAAGTGGATATTAGCCCAGAAGCTCAGAATATCCAAGATACAATTCACAGACCACATGAAGCTCAAGAAGGAAAACCAAAATGTAGACCCCAAAAGCTCCCTGGGATTAAACCACCAACCAAAGAGTACACATGGAGGGACCCATGGCTCCAGTTGCATATGTGGCAGAGAATGTCCTTCTTGGACATCAGTGAGAGGAGAGGACCTTGGTCCTATGAAGACTCGATGCCCAAGTATAAGGGAATGCCATAACAGGGAAGCAGGAGTGGGTCTGTTGGTGAGCAGGGAGAGGGGGGATGAGATAGGGAGCTTTCAGAGGGAAAAGAGTGAAAGGGATAACATTTGAAATGTAAATAAAGAAAATATCTAATAAAAATAAAATATTTATTTCATTAAGAAAATTATTTTAATTCATTTATTATCTTATCTGTCTCATAATGACTGAAAAGACTTCTTCCTATTCTTGATAATTTTATTGCCAAAGTATTGTGGTCTGTTGTATGCTCTTACTCATGACAGATGTTTCTTTGCTTCCATTCACTAGGTACATTTAATAATTTCTCTCTAAGCATCTGTAGATTTTTCCTAAGTAAACTTGACCTTTATGATTATTTTCAATACATATCTAAGGATTTCATTGAGAGCATGGCCTCATCCTTTGCTAAGGAAACGATCGTTGACTATCTCTCAAGAACGTGGCACAATTTCAAGTTTGCTGAGTTGCACAAATGTAACCATCTTGTGTTGAATCCATTTACTGGAATTCAGTCACTATGTAAATGTGACATATAAAAGTTCAGATTTGGTTAAAAGGTATTTTTTCTTTATAAAAATGAAAAGGATTTCTAGAGGATTTGTCCTACCAATCATATTGCCTGTCATCAAACATCTTGTAAAACTATTTGTGAATTACATGTTTCCCTCTGGGAGATCCTATGAGAATGAGCAACTAACCCCCTCATATTGTAGAATAAGATAGAGCTAGTTAAGTGACAATTAGAACTCTAAAACTGTAAATCTATTTTAAATAGGGGTGTAAGTGGCATCTTGTAAATATGGGATGAATTATGTATTCTGGTAGAAATACTAGAAATATTAGTGACAGCCTAGGAATTGTGTGCTTTTGACTGATCTTTAGCCTAGCAGTAGAAACACTGGATGAAAATAGGATGACAATGTTGGTTTTCCCTGACCTCTGCCACTCCATCTCCTAATGATTTGGTTGGTGTGTCCTAGAAGCTTTTGTGCATTCCCCAACATTTCACATAACCACCCTCTGAAAAAAAGCATCACAGGTGTGGGGAAATTGCAGCTTTCTTGCCCTCAGTTGCCTCGATAACAATGGCCATTCATTAGTTGGATGGTGTGCAAAAGTCCCTCCCTTTGTTTAGGGGTCAAGCAGTTTCTGTGAAACAATTGTCATTTGTCATTGCTTCAGGCTGACTTTAGACTGTCCTCAAACCATATCCTACTAAAATTCCTTGATTTTCCTTCCTCTACTGTCTTCCTCAATTAGATTGTACTATGACAGTGATACCCAGCCCTGATGTATGGAACAGAGTCAAGAATGAGTTTCTGGTGCCGGAAAGTGAGCTGGAGTCTTGGAGCAGGTTTCAGGATGCAGAACTGGATGAGATAATACATCACTGCAGGGACATGCTCCTGTGAGATAGACTCACATGCCCTGGCAAGTACCAGGATGCCCCTCTGGGAAGTTTGGAGGGAACATGGGGGAAGTATTAGCTTCTAGTAAGAGACTGGCAGAGGGCTGGAGGTGATTAAAGGCACAGTGGAGCAGAGGTAGCTAGAAGGCTCCATTATGCAAGTTCTGTAAACACAATTGATTGTGTTTCTCTGCAGGACCTGGAGACATTCATTTCCCTTGGTTGGCCCAGCTTCTGCTCTGCCAGCAAGAAAGGCGGGAACAGATTTTAAAGGCAGCAGGCCTTGTATGGTGGTTAGGTATCTCCAGAAAACATTTCAAGGAGAAATTTGACTAGTGTTGCCAGACCAATCTCCTAAAATCAAAATGGGTCAGATGTCTTTAAAAGTCAAAGTTCATTGGAAACGAACAACAACAACAAACACAGAAGGAATGCAAATACTTTCAAGAAAATCAGTAAGAGCTTAAAAAAAAAAAAACAAATAACTTAGCATTGAGCAATAGTGTCTCTTCCTTAGAGAAAGGCAGCAGTAATTAAAATTGATCCAATCTGGAGAGTATTGTATTGAAGCTGAGTATTGACCCAATATAGTGGGGTTTGTGTTGGCACCAAAGCAGTAGCAACATCTCACTGATTTTTCTTTCATCTCAGAATGGGAGAGCAGCAACTTGGCATGTATGCACAAGACCCTGGAAGCAGCACAGAGCAGTGCCTCTACATGACCACATGGTTGTGGAGGCGCAAACCAAGCAGGAAGGGAGTGCAAACCAACCAGGAAGGCAAAGCATTTCAAACGGAGCCGAGTGTACATAACAAGAGCAGTTACAGCCGGGGCAATGGCAGCCTTGAGGATCAGTGCTTCTGTTACTGTGTCACAGAAAGGGAATTTGGAGTCATTGGCACATGGTGTGTTAGGAAGAAACACAATGTTGGCCCCAGCAAAAGGTGCTCTGTAGGCTCGAAAACCAGATCCCCCCCCCAACATCTGTTACCTTTGCTTATGCCCAAAATGTGGTTACTGTTGCTTTTCTCAAAATGTATTTTAGACTTTTCATTTTCAGCAAGATCTCTCTCTCTCTCTCTCTCTCTCTCTCTCTCTCTCTCTCTCTCTCTCTCTCACACACACACACACACACACACACACACACACACATTGCCCATCAATTCTTTTGCAACATTTGTTGAGACATATGGGTAGAGCAGTGAGTAACAGAAAATCATTGGCGAAGAGAAAAAATAGCAGAGCCAAGATCAGTTCCCATCAGTTAACCCAGGATTCCTCTGGGATGGAGTCATAGGAGCAAGGAAGTTTGCAAAACAGAGGAAACACAAAACTCTTGAAGTGGACTCTGTCCAACTGCTGCCATGTCTGTGTTTAAACGTAAACCAGCAGAACACAAACAAGGCACTCATCACTGAGCACGTACCAGCATCTCTACCCTGGTGCCACTTATGACTTATATGTATCTGCACTCATCAGATCTTTCATGTTAATAGTTTCTCTTTCAAAACACTGGGCAGACCATTTTGCAAAGGCACCAAGAAAGGAAGACGGGATCGGCTTGTCTTTGTGAGACACAGATTTATCACCTGAAAGAAGGATTGTCTTTATTAATCAACGCTTTTCTAATCTGGCATTTACCTTTCTCCACTCACCAATATCAGCGTAATAGGATCATAAACAGCAGGGCAGGGAGCCCTGAAGATGCACCACATCTCTCAGTGGTCAGTGATTAATGGTCTCTCCTCTAGAAACTTAATTTTTTTTTTCTCCTTCAGAAATACATCGGCATAACTATTATCTTGGATAAAGGCCAAAGATTTTATCCTTGAAATGTCCTTTGGCAAAGCTGATCAGACACAATTTTTTTTTTAATAAAAGAGGTGATATAAGTGCCACACCCTTTTCAAATAGCTAACATATCGTATGGAGTGAACATCCTTTCTTGCCTTGTTTTCTGAAATAATGGCATGGCACACAGTAGCTCAAAATTAAGACATTTCTACTCCATAGCGGGAAAGCCTGCATAGCCAAGAAAAAAATAGAAGAGGAAGAAGAGGAAACAGCAGCAGCAGCCTTCATTGCCTCTGGTTCAAATCAACTCAAAGTACCCAGGAAAATAAATGCTGTTTTAATGCAAAGCCTCACCCATGAGAAAAATGAAATGCAAAGGAAATCTAAAACCCATGCAGCATAAAAAGCCTGTAAATCTAGAGGGTTAAGTCTATTCTGAAACTAGCAATACCTCATGGGACTTAGGTTATTCTATCCTTGGATGCTTTGGCTTAATGAAACAGACATAAAACCAGGAAATCTTATTATTGAAAGGTTGCTTCAAAGTTCCAGATAGACATGGTACACTGGAAGTCAATTTCTTGTACAGATAACAGTAATAGCCATACCAAGACTAATAATAATAATAATAATAATAATAATAATAATAATAATAATAATAATAAACAAAAATAATCAAAGTGACAGGGAAGAAGATTTGTCTTGTAGATAGGCTGATACCAAGGAAAGGGACTTCTTGAGAGTTCACAGCCAGCTGCTTTGAGAAGCACAGTCACTCATGACTTATGGCTCAAATTCACTTTTGTGTGAGACTACAATCTTCCGAGTTGACAAATCAGCTTCCGGTGCACTCAATTGGCTGCTCCTCCAGGACATGGCAGGATAAAAAGGCAATTTCTCTGTGAAGAGATGCATTTCACTTTAGCCCACTAAAGTCTAAATTCAGCCAAATGAGAATGTGTGAGGAACCTGAAGCCAGAGGTTTTTAATGTTCTGTGTGTGAGGCAGTGATTTGGGGTTTGGATTACTATGTGAGAAGACAGGAAAGGATCCCAACTCCTCTGTGCTCACTCTATGATCATTGTACATAGAGAGCACTTTTCTAAAAGGTGTTCAGAGATTTCTAGAAGTCAAGACACTGGTTCTGTGATGAATTAGAAATTCACCTAAGAGAACAAACTTTCCCAAGCATATTAGGAGCTATGACTTTCAAACTAACGAATCCCTTGGGCCCAGCTGTCATGGAGAAAATGTTAACAGGATAAAATTATGAATCCTTGTTGAACACTAATTAGTAAATTTCCTAAGGGTACCCTTTCTATTTTTTCTTGAAAATACATTTCTTTTCTCTCACATGATATATCCTGATTATGATTTCTCCTACCTGTACTCCTACCAATCCCTCTCCATCTTCTCTTCCATTCAGCTCTATCCCCCTTCTGTCTCTCATTGGAAAGCAAACATGCTTCTAAGGGAAAATAATAAGATACAGTATAACAAAACAAAAGACACACAAACACACACACACACAAAAAAAAAAAAAACCTAACACAACAGGATCAGACAAAACAAGCAAACAGAAGGAACGAGCTCCAAAAAAGGCATAAGAAACAGAGAACACACTTGTTCCCAAACTCAGGAATTCTATTAAAAATGTTCAACTAAAAGCCTCACAGAAAGGACATGTAGGCTAACAGGAGAAGAAAAAGTATATAAATAAAGTAATAAAAAATAAGAAGATAAAATTAGTAACAATTACAAAAACATTGACAGGAGACTGTGAGACTAGGACCCTCCAAAGATGACCTTAAGTTCATTTTCTGTTGGCCACCTACTGCTGGTCTTGCAGCCTACCTTTACTAGTAGTTTGCTTCCCCAATGAGTCTACCTTGGAGAAAGCTAAATTTACATTTGCAGTGGAGATTGCTTCTGGGTTAGGGATGGAAACATTTGTCTGCTTCTCTCTTAAGCCCCAAAGTCCAATCTAATACAAGCCATTGTAGTCCGTGTGCATGCTGCCTAGGTTTCTATGAGTTTCTATGTGCATCAGTCCTGCTTTTTTAGAGTTCCTTGTTTTTATGGTGTCCTTCATCCCCCCCCCCGCCCCCCGGCTCTTACATTCTTTCTGCCTTCTCTTCCATAGGGTTTCCTGAGTCTTGAGGGGAAGGATTTTGTAAAGACATCACATTTAGTGTTGAGTGTTCTAAGGTCTCTCACTCTCTGCATAATATCTGGCTGTGAGTCTATTTTTTTCCTATATGCTGCAGGTAGAGGAAGCTTCGCTGATGATGGCTGAACAAGAAACCAATGAGTATAGCAAAATGTCATTTAGGAGTCGTTTTATTGCTATGGACTTTTTGTTTGTTTTTGTGTTTTGTTTTGTTTGTTTTTAGAATGGTGGTATTCCTACATAGCCATTATAGAAAGCATTTGTTCTGCAGAAAGATGGGAATTGATCCATCTCAAGATACAGGTATACCACTCTTGAGCACATACCCAGGGATGCTTCATCATACCATATACTTGCTCAGTCATGTTCATTGTTGCCCTCTTCATAATCATCAGAAATTGGAAACAACCTAGATATTCCTCTACAACAACAACAACAAATGAGTGAAGAAAATGTGGTACATTTGGCCAATGGAGTATTATTCAACTGTTGACAAAAATGACATCATAAAATTTGCAGATGGATGGATAGAAAAAAATCACCCTGAATGAAGTATCCCAGACCCAGAAAGACAAATTTGCTATGTATTTGCTTATATGTGGATATTGGCTGTGAAGTCAATGATACACAAGCTACAATCTATAGACAAAGAGAGTAAGTACAGAGTTGGGGAATAGAGGGAACAGATAAATCTCCCACCCTAGGAAAGGGAAATATAAAAGATAATTATGGATAGATGGGGGTGGTAGAAAGGGAGATCAAGTGGGGACAGGGATGGAAGAGAGGCTTGAGGGAGAGAATACGGGAAGAGACAACTAAAATCAAAGGCATTTGAGGGGTCACATGAAAGCTAATGCAGTAGAAACTTCTAAAATATATACATACGTGAAGAAAATCTCAATGAAATCACCAAATAATGAGGGAGGCAGAGTCCTAACTGGATATTGCTTATCATCACAAATTCTTGTATACAGATTGGCTTACATCTAAATGAATTGTTGGCCAAAAGAGTCCCATGGTAATCCCCAAACAACCCAGACTGTTGCCAAGATGATAGGTTGTCCTCCACAATCTGACAGCAAGACCCCATTGCTGAAGACAACACCTACACAATTCATTGAAAATGAAGAAATTGAACTGGTGCCTACACAGAGCCTTTACTTCTATCTTCTTGTGTCTTTGACACAGTAACATACTCACGAACTACCAAAAAAGAAGTATAAACATCAAGCTAGCCACAAACCCTCTGATCTACAATGGTGTCCTCCCTGAAGATATGCTAGGGTAATGGCAGCACAAACCTTGGTAAGTAACCAACCAATACCTGATTTGACCAAAGGCCCATTCCTCCTAGTTCCTGACTCTATACCTACCCTCTGTTGTTCTATGGATTATAGCTTGGTTACCATTGAATTAACAGCTAATATCTACCTATAAGTGAACATGTAACAAAATTGTCTTTCTGAGTCTGAGGTATGACCCTGGATAATTTTTTCTAGTTCTACCCATTTACCTGCAAATTTCACAATGTCATTTTCTTAAACAGCTGAGTAATATCCCATCGTGTAAATGTATTGCATTTTCTTTATATATTTTTCTGCTGAAGGACCATGTAGGTGTTTTCCAATTTCTGGATATTTTCAATAAAGCAGCAATGAATATGGCTGAACATGTGTCCGTGTGGTAGGATGAAGCATTCCTTGGGTATATGTGGTGTAGCTGGATCTTGAAATCCTAAGGAACGACCACACTGGTTTCGTAGTGGTTCTACAAGTTTGCATTTTCATCAGCAATGACTAAGGATTCCACTTACTCCACATTCTTGCTAGCACAAACTGTCACTTATTTTATTTATCTTACCCATTCTAATTAGTATAAGAAGAAATCTCAAAGTAGTTTTGATTTGCATTTCTCTTATGACTAAGGATGTTGTAAATTTCTTTAAGTGTTTCTCAGCCATTTGAGCTTCCTCTTTTGTGAATTCTCTGTTTAGATATGTACCCCATTTTTGAATTGTTATTTGTTTTCTTGATATATAGTTTTTTTTGAATTTTAATATATTTTGAATATTAGCCCTCTATCAGATGTGTAGTTGATAAAAATTATTTTTTTTCTATTCTGTAATATGTCCTTTGCCTTATAGAAGCATTTTACTCAGTTGTTTAAGAAAATGACCTTGTGAAATTTGCAGGTAAATGGGTAGAACTAAAAAAAAACTATCCTGGGTCATACCTCAGACTCAGAAAGACTATTTTGTTCTGTGTTCACTGATAAGTAGATATTAGCTGTTAATTCAATTATAACCAAGCTATAATCCATAAAAACACAGAGGGTAGGTATAGAGTAAGGACCACCTAGTAGGGATGCCCACAGTGGGCTAGGTCCTTCTGCCCTGTGAATTAACAAGCTATCCCCTATAGATGTGTTGACAAGACAATCTACTCTCAGATGACTCCAGGTTGAATCAAGTTCAGAGTTAAAGCTAAGGCACATTATTGTTTACATTTCGCAAGTTTTGTACTGTTCAAAGTAAATTACATGTTTTTGTGTGTTACTTTGTTTTGGGATAAACCGTGTATTATAGGCTGGTCTTGAACATGAGAACTTTCTGCCTCAGTCTTCCCAGTTACGGGATTTATAAGAATTCACTATTACATTTATAAATGAAATAATTCATAAAATATTTATAAATACTGAGTTTTAATAATGATTTTTCTGTGATTTAAACAAATCCTCAAGTTAATTCAAACATGTTAGAGACAGTTATTCGCCCATATTCTAAAGGAGCTTTCAGGGAATAAGAAATTCAAGTGAAATCTTGCCATGATCTTGACCTTTAGAACTAGCAAAAGTGTGAAAGAAGTGAGACGCCCTTTCCCATAGATCTGCAGAAACTAAGTCTACACAGAATGCAGTCCTCAGAAAGATGAAAAAAGCAGCCACTGGTTTGCTTGTTGTGATTTTGAATAATTTCCCACACCAACGTCAAAAAGATTCACACTTAAATGTTGAAAGCTCATCCCATCATTACTCTCATAATACGCTCATCTTGCAAGCAAATTTTCCATTCTAATGCGAGCCTCCTGCCTTCTCCCTACTTAGAACTGTAATTTGCAAGCATTAGAATTGCTAAACCTGGAAATTAGCAGTTATAGCCAATTCCCACAGTAGGAGAAAAAAAATCCCTCGGCATGACTACAGACTTCTCAATGCTTTTGAAGTAAATCGTCTTTATTATGCCTTCTTGATTTTCATAAAATCTATTGTCCTTGCTTCAAGCTTTTGCAGGTGAGAAGCCTCCTTGAGAGTCTGTGCAGTGAGCTCCTGAGAAGGAGTGAAGGTGAACTCACTTGCACAGAGCACAAGAAATCACAGCTAACCAATTCAGTGGGAGATTTTTTTTCCATTATTAGAGAGATGATTTGTTAAAGTTCTTTAGACACCTTTGAAACAGCAAGGCATTTAAGACACTCTGGCTCTCCCTTTCTATGCCTTTGCTTCTCCAAACATTCCTTGACTTTTAATAAATGCAGGCACCAGGCTTGATGCTCAGCCTTGTCTCTTCCCCAGCCCTTCTCTGACATAGACTGACTTGACTTTCTTGATCTTTTTTTCATATATGCCTCTCATCTAAATCTCTCTTTAGCACTCTGCTGACCCCATTCTGAGTCTAGCCCTTTTCATTCCTCCAGTGTCTGTTAAGTAGGATCTATTTTGAAAATATCAAAAAAGTTACCATCTTCCCTGCTTTTTTTTCCATTTGCAAACTTTATAGTACACCACACATACACACACACACACGCACACGCACACACACACACACACACACACACACACACCAGAAGGGTGGGCAAAGGAAATCAGACATAGAAACTTGTTACCTGTTTCTTTTGACCTAAAAATACTGGTAGAATTTTACAATTTTTCTCCCCAAATGCTTCTAAAGGAGTTTCCACTTGAGGAGTTATGTGAATAGACTTTTCATATTTGCATGAAATGTCTCTCTGGTAGATATATACTACATATTTGCATTATTTATGACAAAAAGACAGGAAAAGGGAAAAGAGAAAAGAAAGAAAAATCCCAGGTAGGAAGGATCCAGAATGAATATATCCAGCCCTCCCCTTCCTCAGCTTCATATCCAGCGATAGTGTAGAAGTGTGCTAGTGTCCATAGCTGCTGATTCATCATTCTCCAGGTGGTCAGCTTCTGAGCATCACCAAGGAAATTTAAGTCACATCTCTCCACGATTTGACCTCCATCATTGATCACTCACTTGCTGTCCATCTACAAATATTTCTGTCGTCAGAACTGTACTCAGTGAAGAAGTGATGGTTCAGTCGGACATGGCAATGGCCATGAAGCTGGTTAAGAATGCCTCCATCTACTGAAGTCTTACATCTACGTGAACGAGACGAGGAAAGTTTACACATTATTTTACTTCCATCCACAAATGCCAGAGAGTTCTGAAGCAAACACAGTCAAATTACCTCCTACATTTATTAGGCCCCTTATTTTTTTATGTAGACTGTGAGGACATATTTCAGGCCACTCTACTTATGTTCCCAGTGTCATGGCTTATAACTCCTTTCATGACTTAATCTGCTTACAATTGAACATACATAATGTTTGGGAGTGTTAGTCTACAATATAACAACTCTGAAATCAGCAGGATGTTGTTAAACTTGAGTGACAGTGGACACAGGGTAGGAACTTAGAAACAAAAGGTAGAAGAGTGTGACTTCTAGCTAGGTTTTAGTGAAGATTTGCAAATCCAGAACGTCTCCTTGCCTTGTTAGCTAGTGTACAATGGGGAACCTATAAACTACTCTAGAGATTTACTAAGAAAGCAGCTGAATCTGGAGGATTGGTGATGGATGTATTACAAAGGCTGTGAGGAAAAACTCCCGTGGAACAGAGACTTGCCACCACTGCTAAACAGAGCCTGCAGCCTAGACTCTCCACTGACTCTGGGAAAGAGCTGCCTTCGCTGCCTCACACTGGGCATCCTGTTGCTAACTTGGTACAGCATCAGCAGTGCTGGGAAGGCGGGCAGCTTCCTGGGCATCAGAAGAAGCCTGCGTCTACTTTATTAGCCATGGCATGCTTCGCACGCCACCGACGAATTCAATAGGTACCTGTAACATGAACTAGTAGTTAATGGATGAGCAAATAACTGGATGGGTAGAGGAAGGTGCTCAGTATTGTAAAAGGCATTGTTCCATAATGATTTTCATGACTGGAATGGAGGATGCCTGAGGCAGGGATGAGAATGACAGTCTTGTAGAGTGGGAAATAGGAAGATGTAAGCAAGATCTGAAGCCTGTGTAGGAAAAGAGATGCTAATATTAGGATATCAGGTTCTGATGTTTGAAATTAAAGAAGTTCAGGCACAGCAGATGTACACAAAAAGAATGTGAATTTGTGGATTTTCCCTGGAACCTGCCCTTTGGCAAATGACTTTGGCGTTATGTTCAATGGGAAACACTTTTGGTAGGCTCATGAGATTTACAAGAAAGAAATTTAACATCGGATCAATCAAATATGAGCTAAAGGAAAAAAAAAATAGAGGCAGGCACTTTCTTCTAAATACCATGGCCGGAATAAATTATGCTAAAGATAAATATATCCCAGAATTCTGGCTAGATGACTGACTTGTGAAATCCCCTAGCCAGTTCCCCTTCCCGATCACAGTCACCCACCACAACAGCAGGGAAATCTCCTGGAGACATGCGTGGTGAACGGTGAGTCAGTTCCAAACAGGGGTGGGGGGTGGGGGGTGGGAGAGGGAGTGGGGGAGATAGAAATAAGCCCGATGACACGGCAAGTAAATTTAACGTCAGGAAGAGAAAAGAGCTGGAAATCTAAGTGTACACCACCGGCAGAGGCAACAACAGCTGTTCCTGGGCTTGGTGAGGAGACTGAAGAAGGCAGACACAGCCCTTTTCCTTTCCAGAGAACTTCCAGATGGCCATCTGCAGTTTTCACGACCCCTTCCCACCCATCAACCCACCCTCTGCCAGTCCCTCCCACTGCATGCTCGACCTGGGCATGCTTTTCTTGGCGCGTTGCCAGCAAAGATGCAGCTGCCACATGAATGCAGAACAGGGTCACGGATGTTCCTCTGTGACAACGAGCCCACTTGAGCAGGGTTTCCTGAATGCTTACTCAGCATGACCAGCATATAGATGTCCTCAGTGCATTAAAATTTAGCACACTTAACCAAGGACATTAAATTAGGAAGCAATACACCTTCTGCTGCTCTAGCAAGGCTTTGCCAGTTGGTTGGAGCATAATACAAGCAGCTTGCCTTGCCACAATTACAATGGGCGCATAAATTATTAATGTGGGTAAGCAAGGACAACAGTGAAATTAAAACACCGTTAATGAATTGCACCCTCTACTACTGCCTGGTTTTTGTTCTAAAGCTCTCCGGAATGAAAGGCATGTGGTCTGGGTGGGAAAGCTTGTTAGAATATATACATAATCTGAATAGTCTTTCTGGTTCAAATGTATTGAAGGTTCTCTTCAGTTCTCTACCTGTAGCCAAATGAATCAATACATCAAGTTCTGTGGTGGAGCTGCCAGGTTAGACAAGTACAAAGTACAACACATAAATATTCAAATACAACTGGGTATTCTCTCTCTCTCTCTCTCTCCCCCCCCCCCACCGTGTGTGTGTGTGTGTGTGTGTGTGTGTGTGAAAAAGAGAGAGAGAGAGAGAGAGAGAGAGAGAGAGAGAGAGAGAGAGAGAGAGAGAACTCTATTCTATAGACTATAGCTTTGTAAGTAATACACACTTGTTAAAGCCTGTTTCTTGTAGGATCAGCTAGTAGTAGCACACTTCCCCATGTAATCGTTTAGGTAATTAAATAAATTTTATTTAATATGAAACATAATAGTGTTTCCCATATAGAAAATAATATTATCATTGTTTAAAAAATGGTGATTTTTAAAAATCAATGTATGAAATTATTTTAGATTATTTGCAAGTAAGATTCAACCAAACTTCACTGGTTGGTTTGGTTTAGTTTGGTTGGGTTTAGTTTGGTTTGGTTGTTTTTAAGAATGAGATGCATCTATATGTATTACACAAATAAGGAAAATATCTATACCTCAGTTCTACACTGACTACTTAAGAGGGCACAAGTACACAAAATCGATAGTGGCCCTCTGTCCAGCACACCTCCATCCTCTAGGGACTCTATCTCTTAGTGAGGATGTAGGCCCCCATAGTTCTTTCCAGTCACACATTTAACCTTCCCTTCTAGCCTGTCTCTCCATTCCTTTGTGACTCCTGCTTACTAGGGGAACCATCTCTATCAGTGACTTCCGAAGCTACCCTTGCCTGGGACTCAGGTCAGTGCATTGCTCAACGTTCATCAAAGAAGCTTTCAGAGACCAGAGGCTTTGAAGCACCCAGCCCTATATGAAGTGTCTTCATCATACCCCAACTCAAGGCTCAGTGATACATGTACAAGATGAGGCAAGAAGATCTTTAAGAGCCAGAGGTGATGGATAACTCCAAGGAGTTTCACACACTCACAACAGGACTGATATATATATATATGTATGTGTATGTGTATATGTAGTATATGTATGCATATGTGTATATGTATATGTATACTCACAAAGACTGTAACACATGTAAGGCCTTCACAGGAAAAGTCCCAGCACTGAGAAGAGAAGGTATATACTATGTCCCATTCTTAATAAAGTCGCTATTTATAATTGATACCCACTGGGAAAGGGAAAGCCAACTTTCTCCAATAGCATGCATGGGTATATTAATCACACTCTAAGGTGGGCTTCATGCCCAGGAGTAGCTATCCAACACAAAATAGACTTTATGTTTTGTTTTGTTGAAGGTTTGGGTTATTTGGGGGGGGTTCTTGTTTTATTATTAGTTTTTGGTCTTATTTATTTTTTGTTTGTTGGTTAATTGATTGGTTTTCTATTTCATTTTTACTTTTGTTTTTATCTTTGTTTATGTCGAAAGATAGAGAATATAAAGCTGAGTAGCTGGAAGGTGGGAAGGATTTGGGACGAATTTGGAGAAGAAAAAGAATATTATCAAAATATATTTATGAAAAAAAGAATTTTAACTAAAAGAAGAAAGTTGATACAGACAAGGATAAAGTGACAAAGTCAAAGACAAGCGCGTGAGGTTCATCTGGCATGCATGGCATTTTAAAGGGAATTATTTCCTGACATTTAAACCTGAAAAAAATGTAAATAAATATACCCTGCTTTGGCTACTCTGGGTAAGCTGAAAGTCTTCCCCTCTCCCACCAAGCTACCAAAGCAGTTGCCTCCTGAATTTCATGCTAGCCCCATTGTCCCCTGGCACCTTGGGTGAGTTTGGTCACACTGATCGGTGCTCATGAGATGTTGCTATTTTTTATACTTCATCTGCCTGGGACAGCGATACCCTCCCCGTGTGGTTTCAGATCATACTTACACTGCAAATAGTCTCCAACTGCGACTGCACCTGCAAACCACACAAGTAAAGATGCAACTGAATGAAGGAATCATGGGGTTGCAGAGGCAGAGCCTTTTGCAACAGATCCCCTAGATCAAGAGATTCCACATGTTTATGCTCAAATAAAACTTTGGTTCACTGAATGTTTCTATACAGAAATCCATTGTTTTGCCATAGTTTTTAAACAGTGGAGATGATGTGAGTTCTCACCTGTCAGCCTACCTCCTGGCTTGAGTCCCCCTCCATATATTGGTAAATTTTCTATTAATATACAATAAATTTTGTCTTGGTGATAAAGCTGTGTGAATTTTTACACTGCCATCTACTGAATGACACTGTCCCATCCCTCTGAAGCTGAACAGTCATTGTCCCCAGGTTCCCATCTGATGTCATTTACCACTAGTCCTTTCTGTGTGTTCTTCTTCCACAGAACAGAAACACTTGAAGAGCCTTAGTACAGAAACTGAATTACAAAGCAAGAGCAATTACATCTCACCTGTGGCAAACAGTATCAATTATCATCTGTATCATTTGTATCTCTCCTATAGTAGAGAACTGCCAACTTTAGTGGACACTTCATCCTTCAGAATAAAGTTTATATTTTTCATGCCTTCTTAAGTCTGCCTTCTCCATGTAGCTAGGTTCTAGTCCAAGAGAAAATGAGGAAGTATTGGCCAACAACACAAACAGATCTCACAAGGTAGCATCTATACCTACTTCTCTCTCTCTCTGAATTTCAGCTGAATCTTTGACATGGTTCACCTCTTGCCTCTCTAGCTGCCATCTTGGGCCACTGGGACAAGAGTCACACTGTGCAGAACCCATGTCCCAAAGGATGCCTTAGGGCTCGTCTAGCATTCTGATCCTCAACTATTTCTAAGTCTTAGATGAAGAAAACACCTCTCTCTCTCTCTCCCTTTTTGAAGACACTGTATTTCACTTTATTTGGGTTTTTGTTTAATTGTAGCTGTATCTAATTATATCTGTTATTCTAGCTGTGCTTGGAGCAATATTAATTTGAGTAATATAACATCATCACTTGAAGATGTTAAACGACAAGTTATTGAAAATTCCTTGGGTGCAGCCCACACAGGGCTCATAAGGGAGAAAGATATGATGATAAAGAATCATAAATACATAAAGAAAGGGAGAAAAAAAATCATCTTTAGCTATGTCCCTTGGAGATAATCTTAACATTTTCCACACTTCCTAAGCTATCTCTGCGTCTGTATGTGCCAAGATTAACTCAATGTTACTGTTGTCACCCCCACCTACGGAACAACATACAATTAGAGCAAAGTGATTATTTCCCAGATTGTAGCCATTGTTCAGAATTTTCAATATTGTTTTCCCGAAAGGTCAAATGAGGCTGTCCTATAACTTTAAGCTTGGTAAAAACAAAACAAAGACAAAAAACAAACAAAACAAAAGAAAGAAAACTTGGCTTCTAGTCTTGTTTTATCACACATGTCCCTCCTTCCATGGAAATACACTTTTGGCTCCACTGGGAATTAAAATTTATAAATTCATCTTCACAAATAAATTGAAATAAAAATAAGCAAATCTTCCATTATCCGAGCTTATTATAGGCGCTCTGTGATCCATATGTTGATTCTAAAGATATTTCTCAAAAGCCAGACCGTACATAAATTTGCACTGCAACATTTCTTTCTTCCTGCTGCAGAGCTTTAAAATTCAAATGCAAACAGACCATCCTTAAATTATCTTGCCTTCTGAGTGACAGCCTTCATTAAGGCCTAAATTTACCTCCAGCCCACATAGATGCAGTGTCCACGGTCACTGCTGTGAATTTTAATAGCCACAATGAAGAATACCGAAACGGAGGTTTGAGAAATTACTTCTGTGGAGAAGACTTTGCCTCACGTCATGTTAGATATTTCTTCTGAACAGTCTGCCTCGGAGAAGGTGATTTACCAAAGAGCCGACTGTGACTTGGTACTCACAGAGGAACAGGAAGCACTGGGAGTAAATGTCCTGCATTGCCCCATGAGATGAGGCAGAGTCCTGAGACACCTTCAAGATGATAAAACTAGACTGGGGGTGGGGGCAAGAATCCTGTGGTTTGTTCTATCCAATATCAAGAAAGGTCAAATGAGTCATAAGTCTATCTATAGAAACGAGGGGAAGAACCATGAGGAAAAGTTAACAGTGAGGAATGAGGAGAGAGCTGTGGTACCATGAGCAATCGCAATCGGCAGAAGAGAGAAAGATGCTGGGAACCGCAGCTTGAATGGGACCAGGCAAGGAACGGACCCAGGTACCCTGCTTCTCCTGGATGAGAGAATAGAGGCAGAATTTACCAGGAGGTATAGCTCTAGAAATGTTTGGGAGGGGTATGGTGTGCCAGCAGCACAGTATCCCTTCCAGTCTCCTTTCTCTTTCTGCCTTTTGGCTGAGGTCTTAACCATCCTTGGCAGACTCTACCCCTTGGACCCACTTACTGGTCAACCTGTCCCTGAACCCTCTACCACAGCCGTTTAAGCATCCCTCATCTCTAACTTTCTAAAGTCACATGGGAGGAGATCTGCAAATGTATGGGTCTTTTCCTGGTTCTTTTTCTTGAATATGAGGCTTAATAGTGATTTGTTTGTGTGTCAAGTTGACAAGGGGTCAATTGTACTGGCTGGTTTTGTGTGTCAACTTGACACAGGCTGGAGTTAATCACAGAAAGGAGCTTCAGTTGGGGAAATGCCTCCGTGAGATCCAACTATGAGGCATTTTCACAATTAATGATCAAGGAGGGGAGGGTCCCTTGTGGGTGGAACCATCACTGGACTGGTAGTCTTGGGTTTTATAAGAGAGCAGGCTGAGCAAGCCTGAAGAAGCAAGCCAGTAAGGAACATCCCTCCATGGCCTCTGCATCAGCTCCTGCTTCCTGACCTGCTTGAGTTCCAGTCCTGACCTCGTTTGGTGATAAACAACAATTTGGAACTGTAAGCTGAATAAACCCTTTCACCCTCCCCCCAAAAACAGGAAAAGTAAATCTATCATTATTTATTCATTTGTTACTTCCTAGAAATTTCCAGTTTCCTCCTTTCCCTGTCACTCTCCTTTAGTGTTTCCACACTGCATTTGCAGTTTTCTGGACCTTGAAGTTTCTTATGTGGGGGCATACATATACAGAAAAATGGTGGTTGTTCACACAATATAAAATATTCCAGGATTCTATCTCTAATCTGAAGGGCAAAAAGTAGGGCTAAAACACTCGGTCAGGATCAATATATATTTTTGTTTGTTTGTTTTTTGTTTTTTTCTGATAATATTGAAGATTTTTTTATTTTTTTATTTTCTATATTCTTTATTTATATTCCAAATGATTTCCCCTTTCCCTGTTGCCCCCACCCCAAAAGTCCCATAAGCCTTCTTCCCTCCCCCTGTTCCCCATTTGCCTAAGAATTTCATGAATTCATTGTTTTTAATTGCTGAGTAGTATTCCATTGTGTAAATATACATGGAAAATATCTCTGGTAAAATTGAAGAAATATAACATGTTAAGATTATGTCATGGAAAAATTATACAGATAAAATGGTAGGCATAAAAATATTCGTAAGTTTTTTGAAAGTGGAATTATAAACATTTTCTGATAAAACTGAAGATCTACAAGGAAAATATTTCTGATAAAACTCAAGAAATATATAGAAAAACATGTTAAAACTGACTATTTCATGAAAAATTATACAGATAAGATGGTAGGCATAAAAATGTTCCTAAATTGATTGAAAGTAGAATTAAAAACATTTTCTGATAAAATTGAAGATTTACATGGAAAATATCTCTGATAAAATTGAAGAAATTTATACAGATAAATTGGTAGGAATTAAAATATTTCTAAGTTGATTGAAAGTAGAATTATAAACATTTTCTGATAAAACTGAAGATTTACGTGGAAAATATTTCTGATAAAATTGAAAAAAATATAAGGAAAAACATTAAAATTGAAAATTATCATGGAAAATTGTACAGATAAAATGGTAGGCATAAAAATATTTCTAAGTTGATTGAAAGTGAAATTATAAACATTTTCTGATAAAATTGAAGATTTACATGGAAAATATCTCTGAAAAAATTGAAGAAATATATAAAAAAACACTTTAAGATTGAGTATTTCATGGAAAAATTATACAGATAAAATGGTAGGCATAAAAATATTCCTAAGTTTTTTGAAAGTAGAATTATAAACATTTTCTGATAAAACTGAAGATCTACAAGGAAAATATTTCTGATAAAATTCAAGAAATATATAGAAAAACATGTTAAAACTGACTATTTCATGAAAAATTATACAGATAAAATGGAAGGTATAAAAATGTTCCTAAGTTGATTGAAAGTAGAATTATATACATTGTCTGATAAAATTGAAGATTTACATTGAAAATATTTCTGATAAAAATGGAGAAAAATACAGAAAAATGTTAAAATTGAAGATTATCATGAACAATTATACCAATAAAATGGTAGGCATAAAAATGTTCCTAAATTGGTTGACAGTGGAATTATAAACATTTTCTGACAAAATTGAAGATTTACATGGAAAATATTTCTGATAAAATTGAAATATATAGAAAAAATGTTAAAATTAAAGATTATCATGGAAAATAATAGTTAAAATGGTAGACCTAAAAATCATTACTAAATTGAAAGAGGAATCACAAACATTTTCTGATAAAATTGAAGATTTACATGAAAAATATTTCTGTTAGACTATGTTTTTTGTTGGGGAATTGAGTCTATTGATGTTATAAGATATTAAGAAATAGTGGTTGTTGCTTCCTGTTATTTTTGATGTTCTTTTTATGTTTGTGTGGTTATTTTCTTTTGGGTTTGTTGGAAGAAGATTACTTTCTTGCTTTTTCTAAGGTGTAGTTTCCCTCCTGGTGTTGGCGTTTTCCATCTATTATCCTTTGTAGGGCTGGATTTGTGGAAAGATATTGTGTAAATTAGGTTTTATCATGGAATATCTTGTTTTCTCCATCTATGGTAATTGAGAGTTTTGCTCAGTATAATAGTTTGGGCTGGCATTTGTGTTCTCTTAGGGTCTGTATGAGATCTGCCTAGCTAGAGATCTTCTAGCTTTCATCATCTCAGGTGAGAAGTCTGGTGTAATTCTGATAGGCCTGCCTTTATAGGTTACTTGACCTTTTTCTCTTACTGCTTTTAATATTCTTTCTTTGTTTAGTGCATTTGGTGTTTTGATTGTTATGTGCTGGGAGGACTTTCTGGTCTGGTCTAGTCTGTTTGGAGTACTGTAGGCTTCTTGTATGTTCATGGACATCTCTTTCTTTAGGTTAGGGAAGCTTTCGTCTATAATTTTGTTGAAAATAGCCGGGCAGTGGTGGCGCACGCCTTTAATCCCAGCACTTGGGAGGCAGAGACAGGTGGATTTCTGAGTTCAAGGCCAGCCTGGTCTATGGAGTGAGTTCCAGGACAGCCAGGGCTACACAGAGAACCCTGTCTTGAAAAAACAAAAAGAAAAAAAAATTGTTGAAAATATTTACTGGCCCTTTAAGTTGGAAATCTTAGCTCTCTTCTATACCTATAATCCTTAGGTTTGGTATTCTCATTGTGTCCTGGATTTCCTGGATGTTTTGGCTCAGGAGCTTTTTGCATTTTGCATTTTGCATTTTCTTTAACTGTTGAGTCAATGTTTTCTATGGCATCTTCAGCCCCTGAGATTCTTTCTTCTATCTCTTGTATTCTGTTGTTGATGCTTGCATCTATGACTCCTGAATTCTTTCCAAGATTTTCTATCTCCAGAGATGTCTCACTTCGTGATTTCTTTATTGTTTCTATTTCCATTTTTAGATCCTGGATGGTTTTGTTCAGTTCTTTCACTTGTTTGTTTGTGTTCTCCTGTAATTCTTTAAGGGATTTTTGTGTTTCCTCTTTAAGGGCTTTTACCATTTGACCCATGTTCTCCTGTATTTCTTTAAGGGAGTTATTTATGTCCTTCTTGATGTCCTCTAACAGCATCGTGAGAAGAGACTTTAAACCCAACTCTTGCTTTTCTGTTGTGTTGGGGTATACGGGACTGGCTGTGGTGGGAGAACTGGGCTCTGATATTGCCAAGTAGCCTTGGTTTCTGTTGGTAGGGTTCTTGTACTTGCCTTTCGCCATCTGGTTATCTCTGGTGTTAGTTGGTCTTGTCTCTGGCTGGAGTTTGCCCCTCCTATGGGCCTGTAAACCTGTGTCTGTACTCCTGGGAGACCAACTCTCTTCTGGCAGGGTCTGTGTACAGAAGGCTGTGGAGCTGCCTGGTTCCCTGCTGCAGATGGCTGCTGGAAGGGAAGACTCCTGTCCCCAAAGTATCACTGATTGTATGTCCTGTGGGCTCCTAACTGTACCCCCTCCAGAGAGAAGGTGGAGATCTCACCTCAGCACTCAGAAGTGAAATCACTGTTGGGAGATCACTCTCTCTTGGAGGGCTAAGCAGAGAAGGCTATGGAGCTGTCTGGTTCCCTGATGCAAATGGTCTCAATATATATTTTTAAAGTCCCTTTGGTGATTCTAATGGCCATCTTTCTTGGCAGCAACTAGACCAGGAGAAAGTTATAATTCATCATAATATTCACATCAGTGTCCGTGAGTCCCTACGGGTCCAGGTTAGCTGAATCTGTGGGCCGTGTTCTAGCAGTGTCATTGGTAGTGATTCCTTTTTTATTCTATGTGTATTAGTACTATTTTCTCTCAGTAAATCCAATGATATCTACATCATTTTTTTTTTGGTCTATCACTATCCATTTCTTTTTTCCATGTGTCCTCTGACTGTACTTTGGATTTGCAAGCTTATGTCTCTTCCTTAAGGACCAGCAACCATATGGGAAAAAGACAATATGAAATCTTCTGCCAGGGACTGCACAGCCCAGAGATGGGGGACAGGGCAAAGAAGGAAGAGTTTCAAGTTCAAGAGATGCAGGATGCCAGATGCCGGTGATTTAAAAAGCATCCCTGTACTCTTGCATTCTTTCCTAGCATCACATGACTCTATTTTTTTTCTCTTATCATAACATTCCCTATTCTATGATACCCTTAGCCACAGGAATCTCACTGTAAGACATTTCTCCTAGAGTAAAACTTCCACAATAAAAAAAAAATAGATAAAATAGGTAAATAAGTGTTTTTTAAAACTGAGTAAAGACAAACTGCAAACCTTTTCATTGAGGAATACCCTCTGAAGAGTAACAAAGGTAATTTAAAGTCATCATGAATAAATTGTTTTCCTCTACCTTATATGAATGTGAACCAGGAACGATAAAAGAGGATATTCCTGGAGCTTTTCGGGGTGATCTAACGTTATGTATGTTATAGAGTGTTGTTTCTCTCGTCACAGTTTAATCCCAATACCCTTATATTAACAGTAAAATTGCTCAGGGAGTGAAAGCAAAGCAAACAGATACAACACACTGAACGACTAAAAACTTTTAAAAGTAACATATTTCTCTTGCCATTTTTCTCAGTTTTCATCTTCAGAAAGCACATTTAACTAGAACAGGGAGAACCGCACAAGAGTATGAGAGAGAGAGAGATGCATGTCCATCATCCTAACTACACCAAAAACTTTCATGTGCAAATTTAATGTGAAAACATAGATTTGAAAACAGGCAATACAATTAACTTTCTTGTCTTTTTTTTTTTTTTTTTGGTTTTTTGAGACGGGGTTTCTCTGTATAGCTCTGGAACTCGCTTTGTAGACCAGGCTGGCCTCGAACTTAGAAATCTGCCTGCCTCTGCCTCCCAAATGCTGGGATTAAAGGCGTGTACCACCACTGCCCGGCTTACAATTAACTTTCTTATTAATCAAAATTATATAATAAAACACATATATGCATCATATATATAAGTTATCTATATACCAAACTCATTCTTTCATTTGTAGTCATTAGTCATGCTTATGTTATCTTATAAAGTATTTCTTCCTTCCCATACTCTAGTAACAATACATAAAAATACTAGTACCTACTGAATGAACAGTTTAGAGTGCATGAGTTTTTTTGCTTTTGAGTATGCAGGGTAGTGAAGTATAATTTTTATTGAAGTTAATTGAATTCTTTCCAATTTTTCATACATAATTCTTTTTAATTATTCCCAAAAGCTGAACGTCAACCTGATCCATGCAAATTCAGTGACTTAGTCGACACAGTGCCTTTTATCATGCTTTTTGCATTGTAAATAAATGGTTATTTTAACTACTTATGCAATGCATTATTGAAAAGCAGCTAATAGCAACCTGTATATTTATCAATATTATATTCATAATAATAGTCTCAGAGCATGAGTTATGAAGGTGACAGAAGTGTTCATTTCCATTAGTTCCTATATCATGTAAATTTTTAGTTGCTGTTTTTATAAACTATAGCCCACAATACATCTTCAATGTTTTTATTATATTCCAAAAGTCATATTAACAATTTTCTGTAAAACAGTGAGCTATACTTTATATATATATATATGTATATATATATATATATATATACAATTGAATATAATCTTCATTTACATTTCAAGTGGTAAAACCTTTCCCAGTTTCCCCCCTCCCTAAACCCCTCCAACCCCTCCTCCCACTCCCTGCCTCCAAGTATATGCCCCTCCACCCGACTCACTCCCACCTCCCCCCCCTCAATTTCCCCTTGTTGTGGCATCTATTTAGCCTTCACCTGACCAAGGACCACTCCTCCCACTGATGCCCGACAAGGCATTCCTCTGCCACATTTTTGACTGGAACCATGTGTACCCCTTGGTTGCTGGTTTAGTCCCTGGGAGTCCTGCGTCTAGGTGGTCAACATCGTCGTTCTTCCAGTGGGGCTGTAAACCCATTCAGCTCCTCCGGACTGCCCTCCAATTCCTCCATTGGGGACCCCACTCCCAGAGCAATGGTTGGCTACTAGCATCTGCCTCTGTATGTATAAGGCTCTGGCAGGGCCCCTCCGAAGACAACCATGGCATGCTCCTTTTAATATGCGCTTCTTGTTGTCCATAGTAGTGTTGGGGTTTGGTGACTGTTTATAGGGTGAATCCCCAGTCTCTGGGTGGCCTTTACTTCAGTCCCTGCTCCACACTTTGCCTAGCTATACTTTTCTGACAGAAATAATGTCCAGTTTGGCTGATTAACTTGAATATGAGAACTGGCTTTTAAAAATTATGTTATACATATATACATGTAAAAAACAATTAATAGAAAATGCCAATAAATTTGAAAAAGATCAAAGAGTGATATGTGTGGTTTAAAGAAAGTGAAGGGAAAAATGTTATAACCTCAAAAAATAAGTACTGAAAAATATTCTTTAAAAGCTTATATCAGACAATTGAAATACGTAAAAATCTGTGTTAGGGTTCTCTGGTACACACATGGCAAGACTAGATGTATAAAACATTGATTGGAGGTAAACTTTTATGGAGACTAATGAGAAAGAATTAGAGATATAGGTATAGTCAGTATACTACAACACAGTTCTGATACACGTAAAAGGAAAGGAGAAACAAATTGAATAAGCAGCAATTAACTGTAAAAAGGTTTTGTCAAAAGCGCTTTATATATTTTGTTTGGGGCTAGCACTACTAATATTGCCATTGATTGTAAGCAATTCAAGGGCAGAGCAGCCTGAGTGTAAACCCTATAGCAGGTGACTGGATCATTACACTATTATCTCCTTAAGGTTGTTTCAGTTACTGTTGTAAACTAAGTTAGATCTGTGATCTATTGTTTTAAATTTTGAAAAGGGTATTTTATAACATGACTATGTAGCATTCCTACATTTTACATAGGTTTATAGCATTTCTATTGCTAATGTCATTGGTTGGATATTGTTTGAGCAGACACGTGTTTTGAAAATCATGGGCATAGCTTCCATAGCAATTCTAAGACTCACAGTTTCACAGTAGACTTGCGATTCCTCTGGCTCTTAGACTCTTTCCATGTCCTCTTCTGAGATGTTCCTTGAGCCTTATGTGCAATAACTGCACTGTAGACATATAAGTCAGGGGCTGGGTACCACATGGTCACATGTTCTCTGCATTTTGATTCGTTGTACTCTTTTGTAATGATGTCCATCTTTTGCAAAAACAAGTTTCCTCAATATAGCATGCAAGATACATTTCTCCTTTCCAAGGGAGATAAATAGGAAAGAAGGAAAGGGAGCCCAAACCCCAGGGTTACTAGAAAGTTCCTACACAAGAAGCCAAAGAACAGGGTGCTGACCACACACCTCAATTAAACTATCCCCGCCTTGACTCATTCAAAAGGAGATTGGATTTCCTGTTTAATCAAAAACAAACAAACAAAAAACAAAAAAAAACCTTTCATCTCTCTGGATCTTTGAAATCACTACTAGCCCCAGAGCCCCAGACCATGTATAGTCCCTTAGATTCCCACAAGATCACAAATACATGACTTTCTAATGGAGCTGCTTGATCACTAAAGGCATTGCATTTTAAGAAAAACTTGACCTTACTAGACATAACTTGTGATATCAATTACCAGCATCCATGATTTTGACTAATGTGACCTTGATATGATATTAAGGCTTAATCATTATCAGAGGAAGAGATTGTCAAACAACTCAACCATGAGAATACCCCTCAGTGAACCTGTCTAACTCATAGAATGTTCATCTCTACTTTACACAGTCCTGATCCATCCTTACATCATCACTCACCTGAGTGATCACTCATTGTCACTGCTCTTTAGGGTGCAGACATTCGCTTCACCTTTTAAGTGAAACATTTGCTGGCCCCTGGGTCAGTCTATAAATTCTTTTCCTGATGAGACTAAGAACCTGGACAGACTTCTTCAGGCAACCTTCCTGTATTAGTCAGGGTTTTCTAAAGTAACTGAACTTATCAAATGAATAAATAGATGATAGCTAGAGATTTTATATATTTTCTATATTTGTACATGGGAGTTGTTAGAATGCTTATAAGATGTGGTTCAGATAGTCCAACAGTGGGCTGCCTATGAACAGAAAGTCCCAGAATCCAGGAGTTGCTCAGTCCATTAGGCTGGATGTCTCAGCTGGTCTTCAGATAACCAGGAATCCTAAAGAAGTGGGGTCTAATGCCAGTGAAAATGGATTTGGCAAAAACAAGCAGACAAAAGGAGATAGTTTCCTTCTTCCATATCCTTCATGCAGCTTTCCAGCAAATAGCATGGCACAGAGTAAAGGTGGGTTTGCCCAGCTCAAAAGATTAAAGGCATGCCTTCTTACTTCAAAAATTCAAAGTGGATCTTCCTACTTCAAATTAATCAAAAATCCCTCTAAGGTGTGACTTCCATTTTTGGGTTTTAGCTAATTCCAGATGTAGTCAAATTGACAACTAAGAATAGCTCTCACAAGTCCCTTTTATGGACACTTGACCTACAATCACATCTCCATACGTTATGATTAATTTTCAAGTGAAAACAATAATTATGCCTAACATGACTTAACTATCCCTCATACAAACACAAACACATTATAAATTTATAATAGTGGCAATGTCCCTTGAGGGACATTCTTTCACTGTACCTCAAACTTAAATATGACGACCAGTGATATTCTCTTAATTGATGTTACCTCACATGATAAAGTGATTGAGAAAAGAAAACACAAATATCTGTACAAACACATCTTTAAAAAATATGGCAGAAACACTCATGTCAATTTTAATTCCCATTTCTGTAACTGATCACATGCCCTAAGCTAACATTTTTAACTGCCTTCCTCTGCTACCCATTTGGAGTTTTCTCCAGCCTCAGGAAGAACCACAGCAGGTCTTTGTCTCTTTTCCTGAAGGAATTATCCGTTTTGTCACTCCTGATGGGTATGTTCTTTTTATCATTCTCCTGGATTAGGTTATTGTAGTTTCCCATTGACTTTAATCACAGGACATGGTAGCACCAAGAGACACCCTAAAGAACCTTCTGCACTTCATAAACTTCCTTACTTCCATTGTGTAGAAGCAATCCAATTTCCATGTGTAACCTGGATCAATCACACACACACACACACACACACACACACACACACACACACCACACCACACCACACCACACACACTGTTATTCCTTTCTTAGCCTGTTGGTTTCAGGGCATTAGAAGCCTAAAGTAAACAGGGAGAAGTCTGAGCTTCCAGTTCAATGGAATGTTTGTTGTGGCACCTGGTGGGAACCAAATCTTCTAGACCAGTAGAACTTAAGGTTAAGGGAAAATGCAAAAATGTTTCTAGTGGGACACTAGGGGTGATAGTGAGTGAGTGGAACTACTCCTTTTTTCAACCACTGATTCCTGGACCTGAGAATCCTAGCTATGTTAGAAACCATACCAAGGGCTGGAGAGATGGCTCAGTGGTTAAGAGCACTGACTGCTCTTCTGAAGGTCCTGAGTTCAAATCCCAACAACCACATGGTGACTTACAACCATCCATAACGAGAGCTGATGCACTCTTCTGGAGAGTCTGAAGACAGCTACAGTGTACTCACATATAATTAATAAATAAATCATTTTTTTAAAAAAAAAAGAAAGAAAAGAAGCCATACCACAGGGGCTGGAGAGATGGTTTAGCGGTTAAGAGCACTGACTGCTCTTTCAGAGGTCCTGGGTTAAATTCCCAGCAACCACATGGTGGCTCACAACCATCTGTAATGGAATCCAATGCCCTCTTCTCGTGTGTCTGAAGACAGCTACAGTGTACTCATATACAGTAAATAAATAATAAAAATTTAAAAAAAGAAATAATACCACATATTGGACACCACTTCAAAGTGTATACCTTCTGGAGAACCCTGCCCAGCCCTCCATGCTGCTGCCATCTAATTGGCACTGTAACTATGTCTTCAGAAGGCTATTCGATTCTTTCTAGCAGACCAGCTGCTTCAGGGTGGTAGGGAACATAGTAAGACCAGGGGAGTCCATGATCTTGGGTCCACTGTCACACTTCTCTGGCTATGAAGTGAGTTCCTTGGTCAGAAGCAACTTGTGTGGAATACCATGGCAATGGATAAAACATTCTGTCAAAACACAGATGGTAATTTTGGCACAAGCACTGCATGCAGGAAAGGAAAATCCATAACCAGAATACTTATCTACTCCAGTAAGGACAAAGTGTTGTCCTTTCTACAGAGAAAGTGGTGCAATGTAGTCTCTCTGCCAGCAGGTCACTGGCTGGTTAAGCTGGGGAGTAGTGCCATATCTGAGCCTCAGTGTTGGTCTATGCAGTCAGCAGAGCTGGCACTCAGCCACAGCTGTTGCCAGTTCAGGCTTGGTCACTGGAAGTCTATGTTGTCATGCCCATGCCTAACCTCATCTCTGTCACCATGGCCATGCTGTTCATGGGCCCCTTGGTGCCTATGAATCTGACTTTGGCATCCATGTAGTGAGTAAACTGAGGCAGGCAGTCATTGGGGGTTCAGTGTTTAGAGCTGCCAACTGGGGTGGCGAAAAAGAGAAGGGAAGAGAGAAAGTTTACACACACACAGAGAGAGAGAGAGAGCGAGAGAGCGGGGGGGGGGGGAGGAACAGATCAAAAGGCAGAGTCTAATAACTTCACACACAAATATACATGCATACATACATATACACATACATATATGTATACAGAGAGATAGATACATGTTCACACATAGAATGATTACAGCAAAGCTCCAACAAGCAGGTTCTAAGTATTCCACACATACATACATAAATACACACAATTGGGGGAAGGAAGGAACAATGTTCCAACCTCCATTCACACAAACTTTACACATACACACATAGTTGACAGATGGGAGAAACAATGTTCCAGCCACACCACACCATTCTTTATTCTTTCTTCCATAGCTTATATATCCCTGCAACATCTTTCAAGCAGTTTACAATTACAATGTGATTACATTTTAGTTTTCTTCTAGTGAACAATTATGAAAAAAACATGTGTTTTCTGATACCTTTAAAAGAAATGACATTACATAGTACAGGTAAAGAATACAAATTATTCTTTAATAAAAACCCCACATACATTAATAACCAAGCAACTTGTTATAGAGAAAGTTTACACACTCTATAATAACAAGATGTAACCAAGAGAGGTAGTTTTCTCAGTCAGTTTCTCTTATTGTCAGGCAGCAATTTGCAGTCACAAAGAAAGAAGTAATTATTTTATTATTTATCTTTAATCTTATAAGATAATCTTATAAGAAAAAGTAATCTTACAAAAATCTTAAAAGAATCACAAATCTAAACTTTTATATAAAAATCAGTCATATCTACCTTAAATCCTCAAAATTCTTTTATTCTCTTTATTTACATTTCAAATGTTATCCGCTTTCCTCGTTTCCCCTATACAAACCCCCCATCCCATCCTCCCTTTCCCTGCTTCTAGGAGGGTGCTCCCTCAACCACCAACCCACTCCTGCCTCACCGCCCTAGCATTCCTCTACACTGGGGCATCAAGCCTTCATAGGACCAAGGGCCTCCCCTCCCATTGATGCCATATAAGGCACCTTCAGCTCCTTTAGTCCTTCCCCTAACACCTCCACTGGGATCTCTGTGCTCAGTCTGATGGTTGGCTGTGAGCTTCCGCATCTGTATTGGTCAGGATCTGGCACAGCCTCTCAGGAGACAGCTGTATCAGGTTCCTGTCAGCAAGCACTTCTTGGCATCTGCAATAGTATCAGGTTTTGGTGTCTGCATGTGGGATGGATCCCCAGGTGGGGCAGTCTCTGGATGGCCTTTACTTCAGTCTCTACTCCACTCGTTGTCCCTGTATTTCCTTTAGACAGGAGTAATTTTGGGTTAAAATTTTGGAGATGGGTAGGTGGAGGGCATGCCTAACCTCTAGATATGGTCTCGACAGGTTCTCCTTCCTCTTTGTGGGGTATTTTAGCTAAAATCATCCCCGTGGGGTCCTGGGAGGCTCTTGCTTTTCTGGCATTCCTGATTGCTAACCCCGGTTCCTCATCCCTCATTGCTACACACCTCTGTTCAAATTCCTGGCCCTATGTACATCTCCTCCATCTCCTCCCATACCTGACTCCTCTTTTTCCCCTCCCCCTCTTCTCTTCCTCCCAAGTCCCTCCCACCCTCTGCTTTCCTTGATTATTTTGTCCTCCCTTCTAAGTATCCACTCTTTGGTCTTCCTTCCTCTTGAGCTTCATGTGGTCCGTGAGTTTTATCATGGGTATTCCAGGCTCTTTGCCTAATATCCACTTATCAGTGAGTACATACCATATGTGGTCTTTTGTGTGAGTTACCACACTCAGGATGGTATTTTCTAGATCCATCCATTTGCCTGCGAATTTTACAAACTCATTCATTTTAATAGCTGGGTAGTACTACAGTATGAAAATGTACCACATTTTCTGTATCTATTCCTCTGTTGAGGGACATCTGGGTTGTTTCCAGCTTCTGGCTATTATAAATATGGCTGCTATGAACATAGTAGAACATGCATCCTTATTACATGTTGGAGCATCTTCTAGGTATAACCCCACGTGTGGTATAACTATCCTCAGGCAGTACTATGTCCAATTTTCTGATGAACTGTCAAACTGATTTCCAGAGTGGTTGTACTGATTCCACCAGCAATGGAGGAATGTTCCTCTTTCTCCACATCCTCGCCAGCTTCTGCTGTCATCTAAATTTTCCATCTTAGCCATTCGGACTGGTGTGAGGTGGAATCTCAGGGTTGTTTTGGTTTGTATTTCCCTGATGACTAAGGATGTAGAACATTTCTTTATATGCTTCTTGGCCATTCAAGTTTTCTCAGTTGAGAATTCTCTGTTTAGCCTTGTACCCCATTTTTTAAAAGGGTTATTTGGTTCTCTGGAGTCTAACTTCTTGAGTTCTTTGTATACACTGGATATTAGCCCTCTATTGGATGTAGGATTGGTAAAGATCTTTTCCCAATCTGTTGGTTCCCGTTTTGCCCTATTGACAGTGTCCTTTGCCTTACAGAAGCTTTGCAATTATTTTTTACACTTGATCTCAGCCAAAAGACTGAGAAGTGATTGCAATTGTTTTTAAAGATTTATTTATGATTTTATATGTAAGTACACTGTAGCTGTCTTCAGACACAGAAGGCCAGAAGAGGGCATCAGATCTCATTTTGGATGGTTGTGAGCCACCATGTGGTTGCTGGAATTTGAACTCAGGACCTTGGGAAGAGCAGTCAGTACTCTTAACTGCTGAGCCCTCTCTTCAGCCCCGAAGTGTTGCAATTTTATGAGGTCCCATTTGTCAATTCATGATCTTAGAGCATAAGCCTTTGGTGTTCTGTTCAGGAAAATTTCCCCTGTGCCCATGTGTTCCAGGCTTTTCCCCACTTTCTCTTCTATTAGATTCAGTGTATTTGGTTTTATGTGGAAGTCCTTGATTCGCTTGGACTTGCACTTTGTACAGAGAGATAAGAATGGATCAATTAATAAATAAATCATATCAGAAAACTGAGGGGAAAAATGGGTATAAGAAATCAATCAGCAGAGGTCCAGCCTCAGTGAGTCACGTCAGCCAGTGTTGCCATTATTCTTGTTCCTTGACCATAAAGGGTCCCTAGCATCGCTAGTAAGAGTGTGCCTTTCTAAACTTCAGATTGTTCCCTAAGATTTTTTTTTATACAAAGCCAGTAGTAAAAAACATTTCAACCTAGCTACACTAACAACTTTATTTTTCCAAATGTTTTCTGAGGGAGGTCGTCATTGTTGACAATCTACATCTCTAAGTTCTTCTCTAGGGTGTTGATAGAATCATTAATCTGATCCAGCAGCAACGCTCAAAATAAATTGAACATTAGTACTGTGAACGGCAGAGAATACTGCCCACTGAGGAACTTGAAGCCACCTTCAAGATTTTGTAAAATTCTTAGATAAAGAGGGAAGTGAGGACAGCAAGCGGAGCGGAACTCCACAATAGCATAACGTCTTCAGGACACATGGTCCTCAGGACCTTGCCACACAGAGACTCAGCCATGTGGCTGTGATCATCTGTGGGCTACATTCCACGAGTTCTAAAGTCATTTTTCATTCCTCCTGCATGGCCCTTGACACATTGGACAGTGACAGGAATGGCTGATGAAAGAGGTTCATCATCCCCAGAGTGGGGCATTTTATCCACTTGATTATTGAACTCCCCATCCTGCTGCCACAGGAGGCCTCTCTGATGATCACTGGACAAGACACCAATCTGTAAGTATAACAGTTTATCATTAGGAAATATTTCATTGATTTTTTTTCCAGTTGTATTAGTCATGGTTCTCTAGAGTCACAGAATGTATGGGTAGTCTCTATATAGTTAGGGAATTTGTTGATGATTTACAGTCTGTAGTCCAACTCCCCAAGAATGGTCAGCAGCAGCTGTGGATGGAAGTCCAAGGATCTAGCAGTTGATCAGTCCCATGAGGTAAGCAGGCAAGGAAGAGTGAGTGAGTCTTCCTTCTTCCAATGTCCTTATGTAGATCTCCAACAGAGGATGTGGCCCAGATTAAAGGCGTACACCACCAGTGCCTTTAATCCCAGATGACCTTGAACTCAGAATGCTCCTTGTCTTAATCTTCTGGAATTCATAGTCACTATGCTTCAAGATCTCCATGCCAAGATCCAGGTCAGAAACTTGTATCTCTGAGCCTCCAGATTAGGATCATAGGTGAGCCTTCCAATTCTGGATTGTAGTTCATTCCAGATATAGTCAAGTTGACAACCAGGAATAGCCACTATACCAGTCATGTTTGGTCTCTGAGCTATCTAGTCTCTGGTTCGTAGCCATCTAGGCAGTATAGATAGTGGATGGTCTCTCTTTCATAGTGTTGTCCTCAAGTTAATGCAAACACTAGTCAGTCACTCCCAGAAGTTTTGTGCCACCATTGCCACAGCACATCTTGCTGGCAAGATAGACTATACGTGGAGCGTTTTGAGAGTTGGTGTCCAGGTTTCTCTTTCGGTAGCCTGTAGAGTACCTTCCAGCACCTAGGAGACTAGGATGAAGGATTGAAGATTTCAAGCCCAAATCAGCTCAACCTATGTTCAATTAGCTGTTTGGATGTTGTCCTTGGCATTGGGGCCCTGATATCAGTTTTCAAAGAACAACCTTCTGCCCTAGCATCACCCTGAGTTACATTTGGTTGAGTTGTTGACTGACAAGTTTCCACAGGTGTGCCTTTTATTAAGGTCCTTCCTCAAGGGAACCTAGATGGCCTTTCATTCAAGAATTTCTGGGTCTGCAAACAGCTCAAATCTGAAAATTAATTCATAAGACAAGATTCCCTTCTTGCCATGATCCAAAGGAGTCTTTTTTCCTTTTTTGTTCATTTGTTTGGGAGTTTTCCCATGTATACAGATCAAACACAAATTCAGTAGGCTTCTTATCTATTTCATGCCTGGAAACACCATGATTGATTAGATAGTATTATCTCACCATAAAATTCATTTTGCTGTGCTGACCATTATGCAATGGGCCATTCTGGACATTACTTTGTCTGTGTCCATTACAATAATTATGATCGCCTTGCCTTGCTGATACCTGGTCCCTGCTATCTCAGGGGCCAATTAAACTCATCGAATTCAATTTTTTCCAATTGAGCAGCAGCATCTCCAACCTTAAGGTCTGGCACAAGAAAAGAGGCCACAATAAATCTCTTCAAATATGCTGGTGCCCCTCTCACCATCTTGTGTATTATAGGATTCCTGAAGGGCATGTCTTCTAGGTCTTCCCACTGTAGAGAATTAGATTTTACAGAGAGTACACACTCTAGAATTGCAGTTTCCCTGAGTTTCAAAATTCCATTCGATAACACTAACCCAAGAGATATCAGGTATCTCCAATTCCTTTTCAGTAGGCCATCTTTTGACAAATGTTTCAGCCAACCAATCAAACAAATTTTGACACTTTTTTTTAATTGTACAAGCTTCCATATTAAACCTAGAATCTCTACTCAGCCCATATCAACAAACTCAGCCTGATTCAGTTTTATGTTCCTTTCTCAATTATTTGACACCCCTAAAATCTGTTTCTACACATATTCCCCCAGACTTCTGCCTGAATGAATCAGAAAACTCATCAGTTTTATCACTATATTCATTGTCATCCTTCATTATATTCTGAGATGCTGAAAATTGGTTGATTTTTCATCACAGGGCTCATTCCTATCCATTGTTGGTTTATCCAGAGAGGCTAGGAGCAATCAACCAGCATCACTATTTTCTTTTTTTTTTTTAATTTTATTTTCTAAGTTTTTTTTTATTTACATTCAAAATCATTTCCCCTTTCCCATTTCCTCCCTCTCCGAAAGTCCCATAAGCCCCTTTCCCTCCCTCTCTTCCCCATTCAAGCCCCTCTCCCTTCTCTGTCCTGGCATTCCCCTACATCCAGTCTTTCCAGGACCAGGGGTCTCTCCTTCCATCTTCTTAGAAATCTATTGATATGCGAATTGTGTCTAGGGTATTCCGAGATTCTGGGTTAATATCTCCTTATCAGTGACTGCATACCATGTGTGTTCTTTTGTGATTGGGTTACCTCACTAAGGATGATATTTTCAAGTTCTGACCATTTGCCTAGGAATTTCGTGAATTCATTGTTTTTAATTGCAGAGTAGTATTCCATTGTGTAAATATACCACATCTTCTGAATCCATTACTCCGTTGAGGGACATCTGGGTTCTTTCCAGCTTCTGGCTATTATAAATAAGGCTGCTATGAACATAGTGGAGCATGTGTCCTTATTGCATGCAGGTAAAGCCTCTGGGTATATGCCCAGGAGTGGTATAGCCGGATCCTCTGGGAGTGTCATGCCCAGTTTTCTGAGGAACCGCCAGACTGCTTTCCAGAGTGGTTGTACCACCTTGTAATTCCACCAGCAGTGGAGGAGTGTTCCTCTTTCTCTACAACCTCGCCAACAACTGCTGTCTCTTGTGTTTTTTATCTTAGCCATTCTGATTGGTGTGAGATGGAATCTCAGGGTTGTTTTGATTTGCATTTCCCTAATGACTAAGGATGATGAACATCTCTTTAGGTGCTTCTCAGCCATTAGATATTCTTCAGGTAAAAGAACCTCTGGGGGAATCAGTATCCCGGACCTCAAGCTGTACTACAGAGCAATAGTGTTAAAAACCACATGGTATTGGTACAGTGACAGGCATGTAGATCAATGGAACAGAATTGAAGACCCAGAAATGAATCCACACTCCTATGGTCACTTGATCTTTGACAAAGGAGCTAAAACCATCCAGTGGAAAAAAGATAGCCTTTTCAACAAATGGTGCTGGTTCAACTGGAGGTCAACATGCAGAAGAATGCAAATTGACCCATTCTTATCTCCTTGCACTAAGCTCAATTCCAAGTGGATCAAGGACCTCCACATAAAACCAGACACACTGAAACTAATAGAAAGGAAACTAGGGAAGAACCTTGAACATATGGGCACAGGGGGGAATTTCCTGAATAGAACTCCAATAGCTTATGCTCTAAGATCAATAATTGACAAATGGGACCTCATTAAATTACAAAGTTTTTGCAAGGCAAAAGACACTGTCAAAAAGACAAAGCGGCAACCAACTAACTGGGAAATGATCTTTACCAACCCTACATCCAACAGAGGGCTAATATCCAATATATACAAAGAACTCAAGAAGTTAAACTCCAGAGAGGCAAGTAACTCTATTAAAAATGGGGTATAGAGCTAAACAAAGAGTTCTCACCTATTTTCTTTATGTTTCACAAACTGTCAAAAGTTTTGTATAAGAGCCAAATAAATAAATAAATAAATAAATAAATAAATAAATAAATAAATATCTGTTGCTGCCCACAATCAGTGAATCAGGATAATCAAATGCATTAATCCCTCTCATTTCTTGTTTGTAATATTGTTCATGCCATGGACTTCCAGGACTCTCTAGGCTCCCAGGAGAGGCTTCAGGAATTGGAAAAGCTTTGGTAACTCTAAGTGTCTGGGAATTAGAAAGTTTATTCACAAACTTAACCATTCATTGTTATACTTCTAGTTCTCTAGAACCATTTTGCAACCAAACTCTGTATTTGTCAGGGTATTTTAGAGTAACAGAACCTACAGAATGGATCTAGAGCAATAGGTAGATAGATAGATAGATAGATAGATAGATAGATAGATAGATAGATAGATGATTGATTATGTTATATCATATATTATATATCTATAGATTATGTTATCATATATTATAAGTCTAATATATTATACAGAGAGAATATATATTCTAGTTTGTAGAACAGTAACATAAATTCAAATGTTAGTTTGTGAGGGAGTGATACACACACACACACACACACACACACACACACACACACACATATATATATGTATATGAAGTTAAAACAAATGTTCACAAATATCAAATCTCCCTGAGCTCATCCTTACTGGGGAGATACAAACATTAAAACCAAACATGCAAACAAGCTAGCCAGTAGCTCTTCTCAGGATGGGTGAGAACGGGCTGCATTTATTTACTTTCCTAAGGAATAGTAGAAAATGAAAAATCCAGACCCTCTGAGGGTTTGTGACTTTGTTTCTGACTAGAACTGCTTTCTCATGGATTTAATTGATCTTTCCAATAGGTCTGTACTTTGCTGAAGCATGTTTAAACTGTTCCACAGTGCAGTATAAGAACAAGCCAGAGGACGAGAGAGAACAGGGAGTGGGAAGGGAAATGACAGTGGTCCTGGAACATATTGATATGATTTCAAGACATTCCCCATTTAGATTTATAGTTGATTAAACTTCTAAAATAAATCTACTTTGAGTTAACATTTTTATTTGAGTAGTTTTAAAATCTAATAAATTCAATGATACTCTTATAAATTATTTCAGAGGAAGTCATTTTATGCCAAAGATTAAATTATGCATTACACATATAATTGCATATGAATAAGAATCTGTCTTAATTTTTCCTTCCCAGAAATACACATTTAATTCATAGTGAATCTGAGGACCATAATGTGCACAGAGTGAATCTGAGGAATCAACTCAATTAAAGATGTATAATTAATCACTTCTTAAATTTTTGAGTTACTGTACCATTCGCAGTGGACTTTTCACATATTTAAGTCATTACACTTTGTTCTTTTATCCCAGTTCCCTCTTCCATCACCTTTGTCCCCCTCCTGATGGCTTGCTTCTTCCTACCAGAAATATCATATCTACCCTTAGTCATTTATATTCATGCCTCACTTCTCTTTCCTTTAAGATCCTCTCCTTCCCTCATAGATTCACACACTCACACACACAGTCATACACATAATACACTAAAACACACACTCACATACACATTCATACACTCACCCACACAAATACACACAAACTTATACAAATATATACATACACGCACTGACATAATACAAACACATTTACACACACACTAAAACATACACTCACGCAAACATACACACAAATACACTTACACTCACACACACATATACTCAATGACATTCACACAATACACATACTCACACACTCACACACAACACACAGACTTACTTGTACACTCATACACACACTACACACACACACATGTCTGCTTTTTCAGTTAACATAATGATCTCCAAGTTGCATCCTTTTCCCTCTAACTGACATGGTTTCATATTTATTATTCATAATATATATATACTGTGTTAATATTGTTTAAACCAGATGTTTTATGATGTGTCAGAACCTTAGAGCTGCTTTCTCCTTCTCCATCCTCAGTTGTCTGCTGGAGAAAGCATGTCCAGCCTGACATTTTAGCTTAATGAATTTTTTTCCTAGGAATCACTCAAGACTAAAACATAAAGGAGGGCTAGAAATGTTCATAGCTGAGAGTGGGGGCTGTCAGATCCCAAGAGCTCGCCTGGGCAGCCAGCCTAGTCTAACCAATCAGCTTCAGGCTCAGTGAGCACCTGCCCCAAGGCAACATTCAAGGCAGTGGATGAGGTCCTGCTCTAGCCTCCTTATGCAGGCACGGTGGCCCATGCACCCATATACTCATCTTCAGGCACTGTAAACATGAACAAACACATGCACCATACACACAACAGGCAGACCAAGTAGAGATGAGCCAAATTATATAACCTAAAAGATGAAAAAAAAGTTTTAGACATGAGATTTATTGGAGAGATTGTTAATGGAGAAATCTCTAGAGTTTTCTCCATTAAAATAATTGCGAAACTGTATTGTTAATAGAAAATTAATAAGATTTTCTTCAGAAGGCAGGAATTCTATAGTCTTTATACTAAGGCAAACTAAAAAAGGATTTTTTTCAACTTCTGAATCCATTTCTAGATATTTACTGTGCGTAATAGAATGTCAATAGTTTCATATAATAATGAGACAGCTCTGATGGGTGGGTTCTGCTCAGCCTAGAAGTGACACATAAAACAGAACTGTATATAATGTTTGTTTATTTGGATAATTGATATTTTTCAAACATATACATTGTTACAGAATATTTGTAAAATAGCAAAGTCTAAAAACGTTTAAGACTACAGTTGTTTGTTCTGAAAGGAAATCAGTCTCCTAAAGTTTGCAAGAATTACTGGTTTTGCAAATTAGCAAAGAGAGATTAGTGAGTTGTTGTCTCCTAAAATTGCCCAGCTGCCTCTAATTTGGGAAAGATAAATACAGGTTAGGAAGACCACTGGAGACCGACAAACAAGCATTAGCAGGGAGCTGAGCTGAGGGGGAGGAGAGACCAGTTGTAGAAGAAAAAAAATTCTTGCGAAGCTGAGAAAGTTTGTACTGAGGAATTGCCATAGAGCCCTCATAAAAACCACTTTGATATGTGCAATTGCTCACAGCTGGTACTCCTGGAAACTGTATGGGATGGGCAGTTGCTTACAGCTGGTACTCCTGGAAACTGTATGGGATGGGCAGTTGCTCACAGCTGGTACTCCTGGAAACTACATGGATGGGCAGCTGCTCACAGCTGGTACTCCTGGAAACTACATGGATGGGCAGCTGCTCACAGCTGGTACTCCTGGAAACTACATGGATGGGGCAGCTGCTCACAACTGTTTCACAGCTGTTACACCTGGAAAACTCACCTGTACAGAACATCACGCTGTCTCTTTTCAGTAGCTTTTCTTTATCTTGAAAGGAAGTAGTAAGGACAAGGGAGGACATTTGGGGGAAACAGGATACAGGGCTTTGGTCATGGCACTGGTCTACAGTAAGCTTCGGAATCCTAGAACAATCAATGTTACCATGTGCATGTTGGAATTGTATTCTAAGTCTGCTTTGTACAAGAGAGTAAGTAAGTTCAAATTCAGCCTTTGCCTCATAAACATCACAGAACAGCTATCTTCATGATGACATGGACGATGATTCTGTCACTGCTGCAAACTGTTCATATCTGGAACACTTGGCCCATGGCTGGCATTATGAGTTTTCATTTCCTGACTACAAGAATGCATAACACTTATAAAAAATTTTTCCTTCTGAATCATTGAGACTAAAACTTGAATGTCCACATATAATGCTGGCATTATAATATTTCAGTATTTTATTTACACACATATAACAAATTACTTTTTGCATCTTCAGTGAATTCCATTTAAGTTGGTAAAAATATTGCCACAGTTTTCTCTAAGCCAAGATCATTCCATACACTATTTCCTTGGCTGAAATCTTTCTACCACTTCCTTCTGAAACAGCAGCATACTTGAATACATGTTACTGTTCTGTATACTATAAAATTTTGAATTCTAAAATGATGCTTTAACATGCCTATGATATACTTATCCTATATATTCCTCTTAGAACCAGTAAAGCAAAGTATTGGGTTGACCCCATAGCACACCATGTGAGCTATCATTTTGCTTTTCCATGAACATTGACTTGTAAAATGATAAGAATAAAATAAGCTCTAATGCAAAGAAAGTGAAAATGTTTTTTTCACAATTAGATATTGGGAAGTCTCAGCCTGTGGAAAACAGAAAATATAACCTGATCTAAGAAAACAGTTACTTAACCAGCCTCTGACAAATTACACTGAAGTCCTAAATTCTAATTCAATGGAAATATTTGTGTATTATTTTAAGAAAGTTCTGCCCTAAACATTAATACTTTCCAGGTCAACTGGTTCCAAGATTCATGGACTAGGAAATGCTAATTTTTCACGTGGCATAACAGAAGAAGAGGCCAATCTCATAGAGTTAGAAAGAGCAAATTCTCAAATTCATCTGGAATAACAAAAAAAAAAAAAACAGGCTAGCTGAAACTATTCTCAACAGTAAAAGAACTTCTGGGGGAATCAATATCCAGAACCTCAAACAGTACTACAGAGCAATAGTGTAAAAAACTGCATGGTACTGGTACAGTGACAGGCAGGTAGGTCAAAGTAATAAAACTGAAGACCCAGAAATGAATCCACACTCCTATGGTCATTTGATCTTTGACAAAGGAGCTAAAACCATCCAGTGGAAAAAAAAAGATAGCCATTTGTTGTAAAACAAATGGTGCTGGTTCAACTGGCGGCTGTCATGCAGAAGAATGCAAATTGATCCATTCTTATCTCCTGGTACTAAGATCAAGTCCAAGTGGATCGAGGACCTCCACATAAAACCAAACACACTGAAACTAATAACAAAGAAACTGGGGAAGAGCCTTGAGCACATGGGCACAGGGGAAAAGTTCCTGTACAGAACACAAATAGTTTATGCTCTAAAATCAAGAATTGGCAAATGGGACCTCACAAAATTGCAAAGTTTCTGTAAGGCAAAGGACATTGTCAATAGGACAAAATGGCAACCAAAATATTGGGAAAAGATCTTTACCAACCCTACATATGACAGGAGACTAATATCCAATATATACAAAGAACTCAAAAAGTTAGACTCCAGAGAACCAAATAACCCTATTAAAAAATGGGGTACAGAGCTAAACAAAGAATTTTCACCTGAGGAATATCAAATGGTTGAGAAGCACCTAAAGAAATGTTCAACATCCTTAGTCATCAGGGAAATGTAAATCAAAACAATCCTGAGATTTCACCTCACACCAGTCAGAATGGCTAAGATCAAAAACTCAGGAGACAGAAGGTGCTGGTGAGGATGTGGAGAAAGAGGAACACTCCTCCACTGCTGGTGGGATTGCAAGCTGGTATAACCACCCTGGAAATCAGGTTGGCAACTCCTCAGAAAATTGGGCATAATACTACCGGAGGACCGTGCTATATCACTCCTGGGCATATACCCAGAGGCTTCCCCTGCATGTAATAAGGACACATGCTCCACTATGTTCATAGCAGCCCTATTTAATAGCAGAAGCTGGAAAGAACCCAGATGCCCCTCAACAGAGGAATGGATACAGAAAATGTGGTATATGTACACAATGGAATACTACTCAGCTATTAGAAACAATGAATTCATGAAATTCTTAGGCAAATGGGTGGAACTGGACAATATCATCCTAAGTGAGGTAACCCAATCACAAAAGAACACATATGGTATGCACTCACTGATAAGTGGATATTAGCCCAGAAGCTTGGAATACCCAAGATACAATTCATATATCAAATGATGCCCACGAAGAAGGAAAAACGAAGTATGGATACTCTGGTCCTTCTTAGAAGGGGGAACAAAATACCCACAGAAGGAAATACAAAGTGTGGAGCAGAGTCTAAGGGAAAGACCATCCAGAGACTACCCCACCTAGTGATCCATCCCATACAGTTACAAAACCCAGACACTATTATTGATGCCCACAAGTACTTGATGACTGGAGCCAGATAGAGATGTCATCTGGGAGGCTCTGCTAGTGCATGACAAATACAGAGGAGGATACTCTCAGCCAGCTATTGAACTGAGCACAGGGTCCCCAATGGGGGAGCTAGAGAAAGGACCTAAGGAGCTGAAGGGGTTTGCAGTGCCATAAGAGGAACAACGATATGAGCCACCCAGTACTCCCAGAGCTCCCAGGGACAAAACCATCAACCAGATAGTACACATGGTGTTACCCATAGCTCCAGACACATAAGCAGCTGAGGATGGCCTTGATGGACATGAAAGGGAGGAGAGGCCCTTGGTCCTGGAAAGGCTCGATGCTGCAGTGTAGGGGAATACCAGGACAGGGAAGCGGGAGAAGATTGATTGGGGAACTGGGGAGGGGAGATGGCTTATGGGATTTTTGGGGGTGGGGGGAGCAGAGCTTACTGACTGGGAAAAATTCCTGCTAACATTCCAGCACGGGAGATTTAAATCCCAAAACCACTAGACTAGAAAGAAACCCTCTGCAGAGGCACGTCTACTTTCCTAATACTGGGTATAGAAAGTGCATTTAGGAATAAACATCAATGACAAGTTTTTCGATACATTAGTTAATTCTATTTTTCTAAAAATATGCCAGTATTTAAAACAGCTTGGCAACTTGTTAGGAATCTTAGGTGATACTTTCTTGAATACGCATCTTGCTATTTTGGCCAGAAGAAATATACTAAATAGTTATTAAATAAAAACTGAGAGTAAAATCCAATAATTTTAGATGTGGAACGATTCTTATTATGAATTTTTTTAAAAAATTGAATTTTTTAAGTTTACTTTTTTTTTCTTTTTTCAGACAGGGTCCCACTCTGTAGCCTTGGAACTTGCTATATAGACTAGGCTGGCCTTGTCATCATAGGGAGTCACCTGCCTCTCCCTTCCGAATGCTGGGATTAAAGGTGTGTGCCACCATGTCTAGCCCTATCCTATAAGTTTTACTTTAATTTTTAAAATGCCTGCTTTCTTTTTTTATATGAATTGTAATAACTGCTAAATGTATAATACATATAAAAAGAGCATACTTTGTTCTCAAACAACTGTTCTTTAAATTCAAGACCTAAGTCTAACTGTAGGGACAGTTATTCTATGTTCTCTGAAATGTTCAGTATTGTAAAAAACAAAAAAACTATTGTTTTCATCTATCTTTATAATGTATTTATTATAAAGGAATGTCTGTGAATTGCTGTCAACTCTAAACACTTCTATAGGTCAGCATTTATTGACCATCTACTGTGTGAATAGCACTATTGATAAAAAAATTTGTTCACGTTAGAGAATATTTGACAATTGTTTAAAAATCTGAGCTTTGTAATAATGTATATTTAGTTTTGTTTTTATTAGTTTATTAAAATAAGTTGAAAATTGTATTTCCAGCTACAGTATTTTAAAAAAGCTAGTCTCACTAGCTTATACAAACTATAAAAGCTAAGTCTTTTAAAGTACTGTTTTTAACTATCTGTGACTGTTTTAAATTATAGCAATTTATAGAGAGGCAGTTAACTCAATAAACAGTCATCTTCCTCTATAAAGCCATTTTTCCAACAGCAAGACATTGTTCATCTTTGTGGCTTATACTAAGTGCAGTTAAGTAGCTGCATGGCAAAGTGTGCATATGTAAATAAATGTGGTTTATTAAAGAAAAAGAAAAAAGAGAAAGAAAGTGAGCTGAGTAAAAGTATCTATCTCTTATCTCTTGACAGTGGATGCATAGTGACCAATGGCCTTAATCTCCTGCTGCTTTGGCTTCCCAATAATAATGGAATAGAAGCTCAAACTCTGAGTCAAAATAAACCCTTTCCCCTTATCTAACTTTTGTCAGATGATAAGATATTATCATAGCAACAGAATAAGTAAACAAGAGACCAGCCCTTGTGTTCTGAAGATATGCTGGGAAACAAAAAACAAAACTGAAGTGAGGAGATTTGCCCATTGCATACTATGTACTAACCCAAGGTTTCACCCATATATGGCCTCCTGTAAGACAGAATTTCAACTGTAGGGTGTTGTCAAATAGGTGGTGCTATAACTGGTTCTTTAGTGGACTATTTTATTTCATTTTGTCAAGACACATACTTGAGAGATACATAAGCAAACTAAGATCAGTAATTCTGTGAAAGAAGTCTACTGCCCCTCTCCCTTCTCTATAGTATGAGTTCTTTGTTAAAAACAATGCAATATGTGACACAGTCATAGTGAACTAGACTCTCTATAGGCTGCTGTATGGACAGAGATACTATCGGCAGATAAGAAATATCAGTGCATATCAAGTATTTCATGAGTGCACATTTCTACCCAAACTATAATGGAAAAGATTCAATGAAGCCAGCCACCAGATGGCATGCTAGATTCCAGGGGAAATAGTTATCTTCCTGTGGGTTACTACTGCCCTGTGTTGTAGATAGATAATTATGCATTTGTGATGAGAGCAAAGTCAATCCTGACGAAGAAAAATTCAAATTCTCTGTTTAGGCTCATTAACAGGCTGTCTGTATTGGCAGATTGGCTTTACAACTAGCCCGCAGAACAAGCATCAGAAAGGCTAGTGAAAGATTGCCTTAGATCATACAACAGCTTCCCCTTCAGTGAATGGCCCCTTAAATACATTTACATAGGGCATGCCTATCCTCTGCTTCTGAACTCCTTACCCCAAAATTTCTGGCATTCTTTTTACACTTGTTGCCAGTTGGTTACCTGTTAGTCAGTTACAGATCCCTATGGATCTATACCAAAAGCCATTTTCTAATCCACAAAATATAGGAATCAGATATACAAAGTGGCATTCTGTATCATAAGAGAATTCTCCTTAAGTCCTTTTCTCTGTCTTCCATTGTCCTCTTGTGTGGTGATGAAAACAATACCCAGCATGTATATAAACCCAACTCTAAACCAGACATGCCTTCTACTGACAGGCATGCACATCTTCTGCAAAACAGTTCGTTTTCAAAATTCATTAAGGGGATATAGGAAACCACAACTACTAATTGTGAAGTAAAATATGAGAAAGAATAGTATGCCATGAGATTCTGAACCACCACTTACTTTATGCAATTTACCTATAATTTTCAGTACTAACAAGGCATTATCTACATGTATAGCTATAGCTATATTATCTAAAATATCATGTCTGTCTATCTATCTATCTACAATCTCCTTGCCAATAAACAATTTTCATATTACGTGGAATAATATTATGCATAGTCAGCATTGTGGTTAGATAATCTGACAGCATACAGTCTATCATGGGCATTATGAGCAGTGGAGTAACTCCATGAATAATGAGTGACTAGGTATTCAGTTTCTATAATAACCCAAAAGATGGCCAGAGGAATGAAGATGATTGTTGGCAGCAAAGAGCAAGGGCTTACTCCCATACTCTTGAAGCCTGTTGTACTCTAGTAGAATTTGTCAGAAGCTCCACTTAACATCTCTCTCTTCTACAGACATAGTCAATAGTATTTCATCTGCTCAGTCATGTGTCCCAAGTGGAAAGAAAGCTTTTATGGCTACAATGCCTTTTCCTTGCTGGAGTGTCAATCTTGGCTGGTGGCACCATGGTGGCACATGCCTATTTGATGTGTATGATGTCCCATTTCCATCGACTATTCCATATTCTCTTTGTCCTCAGTCATCCACAACAGTCAGAATTTGTTACCTGCTAGTACAAATAAAAATCTTTATTTTTGAAGAGTTGGGTTACCAATGATCTTGCTTTCTTTGATTGCTGTAGTTTTCTATTGATCTTTGCTTTGGGAGAAAAAGTATTACTCTGCCTCACATACCTCACTGTGAAGCATCTACATGATTTCTACCTAGAAAATGGCTTTAATCACCTTAGCCTTTGTGCTGAACTCTTGAACTATCATGAGATTTATCTCCCAGTCTCTAGCATCCATATTACTAAGGCTTGAAGGGCACTTGTTGTGTCAGGATTACCAAAGCCAATACAGCACACAATGTAATGGACCAACACAGTGTTCTATGAAATATAAAACCAATTAGGATCCCTCTGGTTTATCAGAAGAAATGGGGAAGTTGAAAGAGACCTGAGGAAATGTAATGAAAACTGGCTGCTCTCTCTACCTCATGGAGACTCAATGTTTGTGATACATTCTTCCAATTGGAAATTGATAGCATTCACTATCTGAAGTTATATGTCAAGTAATGGAGAGATTGTAGACTTGTTTTAATAAAGATGACTATCTGTAAGGTTAACTGCAGTTGGTACCATAATCTGAATGCCCCAACATTACTCTAAGTTTCCTTTGAGACCTAAATAGGATTTATATCAACCTAAAGGATAGCTAGATGGGAATATGGTGAGAATCATCCCCTATCCTGTCTCTGATGGTGTCTTACTCAGGGTTTCTATTCCTGCACAAACATCATGACCAAGAAGCAAGTTGGGGAGAAAAGGGTTTATTCAGCTTACAAATCCACATTGATGTTCATCACCAAAGGAAGTCAGGACTGGAACTCTAGCAGGTCAGAAAGTAGGAGCTGATGGAGAGGCCATGGAGGAATGTTATTTACTGGCTTGCTTCCACTGGCTTGCTCAGCTTGCTTTTTATATAGAACCTAAGACCACCAGCCCAGGGATGGCACCACCTACAATGGGCCCTCCCGGCTTGATCACTAATTAAGAAAATGCCCTACAGCTGGATCTCAGGGAGGCATTTCCTCAATGGAGGCTCCTTTCACTGTGATAACTCCAGCTGGTAGCAAGTTGACACACAAAAACAGTCAGTAGAGATGGTATCAGTGATCTCCTGAATGTGGTACTTTTTTGGCTAACACTTTCATCAAAAGTAGATGGGAGTTTTACTCTCAAGGGATTTCATTAGCCTTCCCTACTATAACAGTAGGAATATTCACCACAGGAGAGAGAAAATATATATGGAAATATTGCTTCTAACTAACTGTACCTATTTCTGCTTTGCATTCTGGGTATGTGAAAATGAACACAGGAGGAGTCATTATTAAAGATGGTATTTAGGCCAATCAATGTATCAACTATCTATCATAGACCACAACTCTGACCAGTGGACCACAATGCTTTGACTCTAAAGATCAAAGTAATTTCAAAGCCTATTTCTATGAATCCACAACAGTTTTGGGCAATTATCTTTCCCCAGAGGACTCCCTCCTTGTAAAGAGCACAACTACCAATGGAGACTTGGATGAGCATTCACAGTGAACATTCTTTAGTGTATTTTATTTTATTTACATTTCAAGTGTTATACTCTTACTAAGATTCCTCCTCTCCCAGAAACTTCCTCTCCTATCCCCTCTCCCCCTGCTTCTATGAGGGTGTCCCCTCACCCACCAACCCACTCCCACTTCCCTGCCCTCAATTCCACTACACTGGAGCATCTATCAAACCTTCATAGGATCAAGGACTTCTCCTCCCATTGATGCCTGACAAGGCTGTCCTCTGCTACATATGCCGCCAGAGCCATGTGTACTCCTTAGTTGGTGGCTTAGAAAATTGGACATAGTAATACCTGAGGACCCAGCTATACCACTCCTGAGCATATACCCAAAAGATGCTCCAACGTATAACAAGGGCACATGCTCCACTATGTTCTTAGCAGCCTTATTTATAATAACCAGAAGCTGGAAAGAAACATTGACACAACAGTCAAAGAAAATGAAAAAAGCAAAAAGCTCTTGACCCAAAACATCCAGGAAATCCAGGACACAATGAGAAGACCAAACCTAAGAATAATAGATATAGAAGAGAGTGAAGATTCCCAACTTAAAGGGACAGTAGATATCTTCAACAAAATTATAGAAGAAAACTTCCCTAAAGAAAAAGATGCCCATGAACATACAAGAAGCCTAAAGAACTCCAAACAGACTGGACCAGAAAAGAAATTCCTCCCGTCACATAATCAAAACACCAAATGCACTAAAGAAAGAAAGAATAGTAAAAGCAATAAGGGAAAAAGGTCAAGTAACATAAAGGCAGGCCTATAAGAATTACACCAGACTTCTCACCAGAGACTAGGAAAGCTAGAAGATCCTGGGCAGACATCATACAGACCCTAAGAGAACTCAAATGCCAGCCCAGGCTACTGTACCCAGCAAAACTCTCAATTACCATAGATGGAGAAAACAAGGTAGTCCATGACAAAACCAAATTTACACAATATCTTTCCACAATTCCAGCCCTACAAAGGATAATAGATGGAAAACACCAACACAAGGAGGGAAATTACACCCTAGAAAAATCAGGAAAGTAATCTTTCAACAAATCCACACAATCATAATTCCACTTCTAACAACAAAAATAACAGGAAGTAACAATCACTTTTCCTTAATATCTCTTAATATGAAAATTAATATTACCAACATATCCTAATTGATTGAAATTCAAAAATATGAGGAATTAGAAATTTGTTGGCTGTCATCCAGTGTTCTCTCTAATTTGGTAATTGGAGAGATATGTCCAATATTGTACAATCCATATACCCTTTCTGCTTGTTTGTACATGACAGTGTCTTGCTGTGTACCATATAATGGTCTTGAAATCATGCCTCTCCTATCTCAGCATCTCTATAAGTAGGATTGCTTATTTGATGTTTTTACACTATACTATGGTTTTCAGAACAGCTTACATATTTCAAAATTATTTATACAGCCAAAAGAAATGTAGACAATTAACTTGGGAGGTGGCTTGTAAGAGAACAACAAAAAGTGAAACTGAATGTTTTGCTTGATATTTATAATTATTGTATCAATTTTGAAGAAGATGACTTGTAAGTTACTCTCTTTCTGAGATGAATGCTTTTCAAAATCATCAGAGCCAATGAACCAGAATCTTACCCTCACCAAATGTCTGTGGCACCCTCCAAGCAGAACCATTGTTCATTTAAATAGTTGATGAATGACTTCATGGATAGACCATCTTAATACACACATTTCTTAAATGAATGTAACCTGTTCCCTATGGGCTGAGAATGATGACAATCACTCAAGTCAAATAGATTTGACCATAGCAGGAATTCTGTATCCAAATAATTGTGTCTACAATTCATTCCTCGGCGCAGCAGAACTGTCAACTCTTAGCTTAGCTACTATGGAGGTAAAATCCTTTGGTGATGTGAGGGAGGTGAAGTACAGCCTTACTACAATGAACTCCAATGTCTAAAAATTGCTCTTATTTTGGGTTTCTACCACAGTAAGAGCCAAGATTTTTAAGCTCTACTAAAAACAAAACAAGCAAACAAAAAGACTTTATCTTTTTATGCTCATTTAATAACATGTCCATTACTTTTATGACTGGTATAAAAATATATATTTTGTTGAATATAATAAAAAATAAAAAATTCTATTAAATTAACTCAAATAAATCAGTGACCTTCCTTTATACAAATGATAAACAGGCTGAGGAAGAAATTAGGTAAACATCTCCCTTCATAATAGCTGCAAATAATATAAAATATCTTGGGGTAACTCTAACCAAACAAATTGTATTACAATAACTTCAAGTTAAAAGAAAGGAAGAAATTGAAGAAGAGCTCAGAAAAAGGAGAGATTTCCCATGCTCATATATCGGCAGAATTAACATAGTAAAAATGGCTATCCTACCAAAGGCAATCTACAGATTCAATGCAATCCCCATCAAAATCCCAACACGATTCTTCAAAGACATAGAAAGCAATTCTCAAATTCATCTGGAAAAGCAAAAAAAAAAAAAGGCAGAATAGAAAAAACAATATTTGGGGGCTGGAGAGATGGCTCAGCGGACAAGAGCACTGACTCCTCTTCTGAAGGTCCTGAGTTCAAATCCCAGCAACCACATGGTGGCTCACAACCATCCGTAATGAGATTTGATGTTCTCTTCTGGAGTGTCTGAAGACAGCTACAGTGTACTTACATATAATAAATAAATAAATAAATAAATAAATCTTTTTTTAAAAAAAAAAGAAAAAAGGAAAAACAATACTTAACAATAAAAGAATGGCTGGGGGCAATCGCCATCCCTGACCTCAAGCTTTACTATAGAGCAATAGTGATTAAAAAACTGCATGGTATTGGTACAGAGACAGACACATTGATCAATGGAATAGAATTGAAGTCCCAGAAATAAAAGCACACACTATGGATTCCAGAGGAGGCCAGAGGTTGAGTGCAGCAGTGGAGAACTTGCCTAGATCCACAAATCCCTAAACTTGATTTCTAGTTTCTCAAAAGTAATACAAGATTCGAGAGAGCTTGCAATTCTGCAGATACCCCTAAGACGTCTGGACTATGAAAAAGAAAGAAAATATGCTTCTGTTCTTTTAATCTACCAAATTGATGGCAGTTAGCCATGATAACACTGGGAAACCAATAGAGCTACTCATTTTAATCCTTAGGATTCTGATTACCAGTGTTTAAATAATCATTGTTATAATTTTCAACAGAGCCAAATCATTCTGTCTCTGGGGACTCTCTTTTCATTTTATTTTTGGTACAATTAGATTTCAACCTAACTTTAGCTATATAATATTACATGAATACTTATGGGGGCAGTGTGGTATAGCTGATTTCTAGCACTCATTTTATCTTTCCCCAATGAAGTTCTATACTCATGGATTCTAACATACAGAATCATTATTTCCATTAAACCAGATTATCAGTTTTTCTTCCTATTACCTCAAGAAAATGGGGACCAATAATCCTATTTTCAATAATGCTGAAAATATACTAACCCAATCCATCCTTCTTCTCTTCCTTTCATCCTCCCTTCTTCCTTTCATGAAAGGGATTCGCTATGAAGCCTACCATGCCTTGGAACTTGCTATATCGTCCACACTGAAATTGAGCTTACCAGCCGCTAGCCTCTGTACCTCCAGTGCTCAGATAACATTTATCTTAAGAAACCATTTGGAGGCGTATCTAAAGTTCACACATATAGTTTCACTCTAATCCACCCATCTTTGGTAGAGGCCATATTTAATATATGATTCAGTTAAATATATCTAGTCATATCCTAAGCCTCATTATACCACATTAAATCCTGAATCCTAGGCAAGAACATAAATTTATTTTGTATATTAGTTAGGGTTTTACTGCTGTGAACATACACCACAATCAAGGCAAGTCTTACAAAGGACAGCATTCAATTGGGGCTGGTTTACAGGTTCAGAGGTTCAGTCCATTATCATCAAGGTGAGAACATGGCAGAGTCCAGGCAGGCATGGTACAGGAGGAGCTGAGAGTTCTACATCTTGTTCTGAAGGCAAACAGGAGAAGACTGGCTTCCAAACAGCTAGGACAAGAATCTTAAAGCCCACCCCCACAGTGATACACTTCCTCCAACAAGGCCACACCTACTACAACAAGGCAAAACCTCCAAATAGTGTCACTCCCTGGGGCAAGCATATTCAAACCACCACAGTTTGATTCATCTTTAACTTCATATTTTACTGTATAAATCATTATAAAACATGTTATATATATACTTCTCATACTTAATTTTTAAAAGTGTTACTATTCTGCAACTCCTCCTGTGTACAGGATAATTCACAAGAGACCACACCTTGATTTTCCTACCCAAGATCCTTACCTTAGCATCAAATCTACCATGCATTCACATTTAATTGGCATGGTGCCCTGTAAACTTTACAATAACACTCAAGGTTTAATCTTTACTCATATTTTCCCTATGTAGACAAAAGGTAAGGTATCTCATTACTGTTGCCTTCTCACTTTTTGACAGGGTCACTTTGAATTATTTTTCTATGAATACTCTCTAACTTGTGAGATACATTATGCCATTCTTTGTCATCAAAGTGGCTACTATGGTTTAAATTGAAATGTCTTTGTAACTTGTTGATGGAGTAGTTTGGGTAGTGACTGAATAGTGAGTGGTCTAACATAATTAGTGCAGCAGTACATTGGTGAATTCACAATGTGTAGGCATTATTAGGAGGAATCTAGGAAGTGGGATTTGACTGGAAAAAGTAGTGCCTTGAAATTCTCTTGGTAGGCTTATATTTTTAAAACCTACTGTAATAAAGGTTCTTAAATGCTTTAACCTCCCTTCTAGCCCATCACCCATTAGAGGTAATGGAAGGGAAAGGTTAATATGGCAAAGGAGAATGTGAACCTGTTTAGAAATAGTTCTTTGAGGCAATTGTAATCTTCACTGTCAGGAGATCAGCAGTTCAGTTCACAGGAATCAGCAGTGGTTACTTGATCTAGAAGAAACCACAAGGCTCTGCCAATCAACCAGAGTCTACACAGAAGTGACAAGAAGCCACTATCATGAGAAGTTCTTTGGTGTGTTTCTCTCTATGAAGTCAGCAAAGAAGGCAAGGTGAACCGATGCCACAGTGCTGTCAGCAAAGACCAGCATCAGCAAAGACCAACAAAGCCCAAAAGAGCAGCCAGACAACACCCACAGCTCCATCCACTGTCTATTGGATTCTATTTATACTCTTTCCAAACATCACATGTTCTCTCAAGTATCCACTCTACCAAAATATCACACACCCCTTTTCCAAGTAGCTTTCAGAAAACCACCACATCTATTCTCAACAAAACATTCTCTCATAAGACAGTTTCGAGAAAAACATCACATGATACAACTGAGTCTCCCCCCCAAAAAAAACCACAGAAATTTCTACTTCAACTCTGTCTCTCTGTCTCTGTCTCTGTCTCTCTGTCTCTGCTTCTCTCTGTCTGTCTGTCTCTCTCTCTCTCTCTCTCTCTCTCTCTCTCTCTCTCTCTCTCTCTCTCTTTCTCTCTCTCTCTTTCTCTCTCTGTCTCTCTCTGTCTCTCTCTCTCTCTGTCTGACTAAACCTCTGAACCTGTAAGCCAGACCCAAGTAAATGTCTTTTATAAAACTTGCATTGGTCATTGCTGTCTGTTCACAGCAGTAAAACCTAAACTAATACAGAAGTTGGTACCAGGAGTGGGGTATTGCTGTGATAGGCTTGACCATGCTTTTGTTTGGAAGAATGTGGGTTTTTCAACTTTGGATTTGGAAAGTCATGGAATGCTTTAAGTGGGGCTTAGTGGGCCAGCCTAGTAGGAATATGGAAGACAGTGGTATTGAGGGTCATTTGAACTGTGTAGGCCTGATGACCCAAAATGTTTCAGTGGAGAACTTTCATATGTGGTTGAGAGACTGTTTTTGTGATGTTTTGGTGAAGAACATGGCTGCTTTTTGCCATTTTCTGAAGAGACTGCCTAAGGCTAAGGAAAAGAGATGTATATTAATTGTATTGACAAAGGAAGTCTCAAAAAAGCCCAACAGAGACTTTGTTCTCTGGTTAAGTCTGATGAAAAGCATTTTGAACAAGCATAGCAAGCTGCGAAAGGAAACATACAAAATATATAGTTTGAGCATTAAAGGGACACCAGGAAGTGATATGGAGCTGAATTCAAGGATATTAAACTGAATTAAGGAAGTAGTGACTTTGAGGCAAGATTCCTCCCAGCTAAATTTAGGTTCAGGTGTGGTAGTACAAGTCTTTAATCCCAGGAGTCAAAAATAAGCAGATCTCTGAGCTCAAGGCCAGCCTAGAACAAAGCAAATTCTAGGTGAAGAAATATTTAAATCCATACTTAGTGAACCACACCTTTAAACCCAGTGCTTAGGAGACAGGCATGCAGATCTCTGAATTCAAAGTCAGTCTATGGAGCAAGATCCAGGACAGCCAAGCTTAGGCAGTGAAGGAGTTGGAATAAAGGAAGCTAGTGATAAGGTAATAGAACAAGGGGGCCAATGTTCCAGCTCCTGCAAACAGCAGAACTCAGCAGCTTAGGCCATGTGTCTCTGGCTTTATATTCAAGAGGAGAAGGAGACTACTGGGACAATTGATGCTGGTTAGCTGGAGCTAAGAAATTAGTGGTGATTAAGAAAAGACCAACATCTCTTAGGTGATATTTTCTGGGAAGTGTTTCCTGAGAGCACAAAGAAGCTGTGTTCCAGAGATAGCCAAGGTTGTACCTCATGCTGCAGCTGTACTTGGTAATGTGTAAGAACAATCCAGGTGGTACTGGTTTTGAAGGCATGAAGGCATCATGAAGAACAGCTGAGGTTTGGTACTGTGAGAGGCCATGGAAGGCCATTGGTGAAAGTGCAGCCTCAGTTGTAGTTGACAGCCAAGGACTGAAGGGGTCATACAAAGGAGTTGAGGTTTGGTACTGTGAAGAAAGCCTATGAGAGGCTTTGGTGAAGCGTAGTTGCAGTAGAAGACCCTAGCATATTGGAGATGCCAGTACCATGGGATGATCACCAAGAACAGCAGTGGCAGTGGAATGGATCAAGTTGAACTTAGAGTGCTACAGAGGGCAGAGCTGGAGATGCACAGAAGATCATGTGTGGAACTCAGACATTGGAACAAGAAGCTGTGAAGCTGAAGTTGACTTGGGGACCCCAAGATGTTAAAGATGCCAGAGACACAGGATGCCTGCCAGGAAAGCTGCTAACAGGGAGTGGAACCAGCCCAGGAGAAAGAACCTTGTTGCAGTCAACAAAGTTGAAAAGGCAGTTGAAGATCTGAAGACCGCTTTGCCATCAGACATGGAGATGCTGAGTTTGGAGACTGCCCAGCTGGTTTCCTGTCTTGCTTTTGGGATTACAATTAAGTGATTGGATGAAGCTCAGAGGAGACTTTGAATTTTGGACTTTTAACACTGTTGAGAATACTATATATAGATTGTGGGGACTTTTGAAGTTGGACTAAATGTATTTTGCATTATGCTATGTTTAGGTATGGCCCCCATAGACTCATGTTTGGACAAGCCTATGGGGACCAGGGAGTGGACTGTGATGGTTTGTATATGCTTGTCCCAGGGAGTGGCACTATTAGAAGGTGTGGCCTTGTTGGAGGAAGTGTGTCACTGTAGGGTTGGGCTTAGAGATCTTCCTCTTAGATGCCTGAAGATGCCAGTCTGTTCCTGGTTTCCTTTGGATAAAGGTGTAGAACCCTCAGCTCCACCTGCACCATGCCTGCCTGGATGTTGCCATGCTTCTGCCTTGATGACAATGGACTAAACCTCTGAACCTGTAAGCCAGCCCCAAGTAAATGTCTTTTATAAAACTTGCATTGGTCATTGGTGTCTGTTCAAAGCAGTAAAACCCAAACTAATACACAAATTAAGACAGCCATGTTCTTGAAATGTAAGGAAAAATTGTAGATATGCTAGATATGTGTTGCTAAAATATCAAATATTTATATGGAACAAATATTTATAGTGAATTTATTAATCACTAGACTTGAAAGACCAACATCATTTACATAAAATTAGAACAAAATGTGTTTTCTATAGTTCTATAACATGAGATTTTACTAATTTGAATTATGTCTTCACTTTCAGTTGTTTTGCTTTCCCAATGCTTTCTATTTAGCCCTCCATATCTGTTCAACCATTAACTCTTCTTCCCTTCCCTCTAAAACCGTGTAAACTTTATTGGTTTTTCTCTGTTTCCAAATGGAGAAGGCAATTGGAACAAAGGAGGGGTGTGAGACTGGGGATTTATTTTCTAGTTCTTGAGGTCATCTTAGGTTGGATGTTCTTTTGCAGGCTGGTTACCATTCCTCTCAGTGATCTATTTATCTCCTTTCCATTCTCTCTGAGTTCCCTGGCTTCTCCATCAGATTTTGTATATCTGAAACATGGCCCTGAGTTCCTTCTGTTTCCTTGTATCACATATATCTTAGAGCAGGGCCCTTTTGTAAATAAGCTCTTCTTGAATTGTGCTATTTTGGGTGTGCCACCGTTGGATACATCATCATCAATCATCATCATCATCATCATCACCATCATCATCATCACATATTTCAGACAGGTATGGAGTCAGGGTTATTGCTTAGTTTATTGAGAAGCAGTGGAAAGTTGATTTGATCAAATTTATGCTTCTTACAGAATCTCAACACTACCCCATAGGAAGTGTTTGACATAACATTTCCACTGTTTGCCTTGTTTCATGGCATGCAATGCAGAGTTTTTCCTTGTTTACTATACTTTCTTTTCTTGTCTTATGCAGTTAGAAGGTAAAAGTAGACAATAAGAGTAAAATATTCAAATACTTACATCAAAATACAGGCTTATGTATAGAAAATTATTATACTCATAAATTATATGTTAAATAAATAAATTACTTTCACTGAAGGCTAAGCCAAGGTTTTGTTTCACTGATATATTTTGACTATAAAGCATTTCTTTCTTAAATTAACATGAAAATAGATAAAAATAAAATGTTCTCTTTAACTATTAATGTTATTATCAAATTTATAGATTACTAACCACCTAACAAGGGTTCGTGTATACAGATATTTTTCTATTCATATAACAAAATATTAAGTAAAGCAAATAATACAAATAGAAATATATAGGTGGTTTTCCATGTCACATGACTTCTGTATTACACTCTTGGTAGAGAACAAAACCACTCATCATCAAATTGATATTCTTGAATCTACTGAGGTTCAATCCCACGGGGTATTATGATTTTAGGTGGACTCTCTGTGGAGTATTTACTCCTGATAGCTTCTACTTCATCATCTTTAAGTATAAGTGAAGCCAGTGTTGGGATCTGTGAAAAATAGTTTTTAGCCAGGATATGTTTGTGCTTGATCTTGTGAATAAAAAGGTGTCCATACCCCTGCAAATAAAGGAAAATAAAGTTTGATGGGAATTTATACATATATATATTGTCAGATAAAACATGACTATGTCTCAGTATCTTTGCTTATCAGTTTATTCAACCTAACATATTTTTCTTTTCACTTTGTCTTTTATGTTTCAGAGCTTAGTTCCTGTGATGCTTCAATTTCAAGTCTACCAGGACTCTGTGTTTTTCTGTGTCTTTGTTTCTATCTGTCTGACTGTCTCTGTCTGTCTCTGTCTGTCTGTCTGTCTGTCTGTATCTGTCTCTCTCTCTCTCTCTCTCTCTCTCAGTCCAAACTACTGTTGTTATTAGTTCTTTCTTTATTCTTTCTCTCTCCATTTGTAGTTACAGTAATTACCTGGTATGGGGTAGGACGTACCCACGTTTCTGTTTTTTTCCAGTGGCATGTAGCAAGCAACAATTTTATACATGCCCATACATACATACATACATACATACATACATACATACATACATACATTGGACAGGAAAGCATTTTAAGATGAGTTCTCAAAAAGACTCATGCTCCAAGGAGGGTCTGAGAGACCCATGGAAGCTCTGAAGGGTGATGAGTCAGTTTGCAGAGCCCTGCAATAGCTCTGAAACAACTAAGGGTGGGCCGGGGCCGGGGAGGGGAGGTAGGCAAGTTTTATGGGAACATGCTTTTAAAAAATGGGCTCACAAAATTGCAAGGGAAGATGGCAGAACAGAGCTGCATGCAGTAGAGAATGACTATAGATCTTTCTCTGCTGCATCTCTGCAAGCAGACTGCAAACACAAAATCCCCATGAGCCTTGGAGCTATCTGCACCGACAGGGAGACGTGTAGTGGCCTTGAATCCCAGTGGGAAGGTGCAGGGCAGCATTACTGCCCTCAGCCTACAAGCACAGGCGTCAAGCCCAGCCAGCTTTGGGGCATCAGACATCAATGGCGGGAAGGTGTACAGCAGCCAGGGAGCTTGTACGAAACCTGCCCCTGGACACCCCGAGTGACAGCAGTATCTCCCTGACTCTGAGCAACAGTGAGATATCTGAGACAAGTCTTGGCAATATTTATAAAGATGGAGAAACAGAGTGGTGTATGCTCAATGGAGAGAGGTGGAACGAGAGATGCAATGGCTGTGACAAGTGTGAGAGAAGGTTGTGGAGGGCAGGAAAATAGTTCATTGTTGTGAAGGGCCAACAGGGTGGTGTGTAGCAGCCTGGAGCTTGCACACACTCACGACCACTGCCACACTCCAAACACACTGTCCATCTGTGCAACTGCCCTGATTCCAAGCAATGATGGGACATCAGAGAGGAGGAACAGATCGTTTTCCAGATTGGACCCCTTCGTAAGGTTTTACCCATTCCAAATCTTTAGCCAATCTTCTAAAATTCCGTAATGTAAAGTAAATATGTCCCACAGGTTGATAGTGACAGACAGGAAAGAAACTGGGACATGGTAGATGACTTTTAGGGAATCACTGGCCCAACTTTAGACAGTTGGTGTGGACGAGAGCCTAATCAGTGGCACTCCTGTCCTCTGAGAACAGAACTCTCTCCTCTTCCAAGGAATCAAGATCGTTCTCGATTCTCTTGCTGTGTTTGTTTCTTTGCTGTTGTTGCTTCTGGGGGGGTGGGGTGGGGAAAACTGATGTCTCTGTGTTTTAAGAGAATTACAGAAATGCTTTGATTTGCTGCACAAGCTTGAACTATTCAGAACAGAATGGACAGTAATGCTTGCAGGACAGCACAAACTGGAGACCCTAGAGAGCAGCAAAGGCTTGGAGTTAGGACAAGAGCCTCTGCTCCGTTGCAGAAATTAAAGAGCAACTGGTGTCCTGAGATGGGAAATGCACATGGATGGAACATTTAATCTGAAAGTGCAGTGATTTGATTAGGTACACAAAGGAGTTGTGTGGATTAATTGAAGAAGAACCGGAATATCAGCCTTGGGAATGAACTTCAGTTTCATCGTGGGTCCTAGATGAAATGATATTGCTAGTATCGGCTGTGCTTCCAGTGATTAAATATTTATGCGGCAGCTTAGTTTACTAAATATAACATTTAACACAGCTTCAATTTCTTTCTGCGAGTTCTTTCAGTCCCTAGAGTGAATTTTTTTCATAGCCTGGGTTCTTAGAACTTAAAAATTATTGGAAAAGGCTAAAACTGTAACGAGTTTCTTCCCTTTATATCAGTCCCTGCCTTCCTTAATAAACAAACAAGCAAGCAGCAGCAGCATCTTGGGACAGCGCTGTTCAAAATGGCTGTGGTTGGTCCATAGCTCTAGTCTCCTTTAATGCTGTCTTGCACGGAATTAAAGATACCACAATATAATAAATTGAAAGAGAAGCAGGGACAGCTCTTGAGGACCTGCACTCACTGAGTGTACATGAATCCCTTCAGGAATATCTCACGGGACCCTCAATTTTCTTCATCAGAATGCTTTACAGATTGCATCTTAAGAGTTCCTGAGACGAAGTAGTAGTCACGTTTTGTGGTGCTGTCATCTCTCCTAGTTAGGTGGAAGCAATTGGAAGAATGGAATCCCATACGTGTGAGTCCCAATGTTATGAGAAGAATTTGACAACTGAGTACTTTTGTAGGCAGACTCCTGCCATTAAATCAAAGGGCAAAGTATGGGTTCCCTAATATTTATATATTGATAATAAGCATTGTTTAGCATACAGATACTTATTTTGGACTTTATGTTTTTCAATTAATATGCAAAAGAATAAATCTCATCATGGCATCTTCACACAAGCATATCCTGCCCTTGGTTAATGCTCACCCATCTCTTCTCTGCTTCTCTTACCACCTCGGACTCCTCCCCTCCCCGAAAAGACTTCCTCGTCTCCTTTTACATGGCTTTTATTTTCAGGTTTTAGATTTCATATGTAGAAGGAAAACGTGTGCTATTCATCTTTTCAAGTCTGACTAATTTTAACATTATGTTCTGAATAAAACTAATACATAGCACACAAGCAACACCAACATTTGTATATCTACCCATCAGTTGATCGGACCTAAGTTAATTCTATACCTTATCTGTGGTAAATAGTCTCTCTCTCTCTCTCTCTCTCTCTCTCTCTCTCTCTCTCTCTCTCTCTCTCACACACACACACACAGACACACACACACACACACACTGTTTATAGGTCTCTCTGGGGTATTCAGACTTAGATCCCATCAGACATAAACTGTCATAGCTGCACCATAGGATATTTCTATTACTTGCATTTCGAGGAACCTCTGTACTGAATTCCATAGTGGATGCACCAGCTGACACTCCACCAGATGTGGCCCCCCCACACACACATCACATCTTTGTCAAAATTTATTCAACAAATCCCTGGTCTTCAAAAGTCCTTATTATAGGTACAAAAGGGATAGAAATGAGTGAAACCAAGTCCTTCCCAGAACCTGCTGTGCAGCAGATGTGCTTGAACTTGTTACAAAAGGATGAGATGATGCTAGATAATTATATATTCGAATCTCTCATCTTTACCCAATATATCTTAGCTTCCTGTTAATCTTCACAACTTCAATACACATCATCTACATATTTTCCTATTGTCACTCCATATAGCCCCATATAACTGTCTGTTGATTCAGTAGAGACACTTCAGTCATTGGTATGTTAAAGGGCACTCAAAATGCCCTGTTGTAACCAATTGGCTTACTTAAAATCTCCAAGTCCTGCATCTTACCTTTTCAATGCTCTCTAGCTTGAGGTGAGCTATGCCTTCATCCTTGGTGAGAAGAATGCAGTTCCAGGGAGACCACTGCACGTGTTTATCCCACCTGACCATGACCAGGTCATTGAGATCATCCCAGGCACTGAGGGCCGACTGGGATGCCCAGATGTTCTCTGTCAAGTATTTAATATCCTGAAGCTACATGCAAGAGAAGTTCAAACAATAATTTTGTTTGCTTCTAAGTCACTGCTTTACATATCATCATGTTAATTGGGGAAATAATTAAATCGTGATGAGTAAATTTTTTGAAGGGGAGCAGCATTCATAAGACTTTAGGATTTTGTGTGTGTGTGTGCCACAGCCCAAACCTTGTCATCTTTCAACATCGCCCACATGAAATCTGCTATCAGACATCTCATTCCCTGACTGTGAATGCCAGGCTCTTAAAGCTTGAATGCTTTATCGTCTTTGCTGTCATTCTTTGTAAACATCTGCCTTCTTTTCTAAGGTGTGCTATCTGGTTTGCCAGTAAATTTTCAGAGTGTAGTATGGAATTTAAACACCAAGAGCACATCTATGCCTGTATCTCAGAAATTCAATAGCTGTCTGCTTTAGGAAATCCTAATATGGTTCCCACAGGCCTTAGAGCCTCCCTGACAGATAAATTTCATGTGTATGGCTGTTTTGTCTGCATGCATGGTCTGTGCAGTGACTACAGAGGCCAGAAGAGGGCATCAGATTCCCCTCAAGCGGGAGTTATAAAGACTTGTCAACAGCCATGTGGGTGGTGGGAACGGAAACCTGGGTCCCTTGGAAAAGCAGCCAGAGCTCCTGACCACCGAACAAATCTCAGGGGCCCCCGGTTCTATTTCATAATTAGCACCTTTCAAAGCTCATACCTGCATCAGAAAAGCAATCTGGGAGTCATCGGCATAATCAGCTTCTGAGTAGTAGAGCCGCTGAAGTAAACACTTGTACTTCAAAAATGACTCCCGCCTCTGAGTCTCATTCTCCAGGTTTGTGCAGTGCCGGCAGCGATACACGCGATGCGAGGTGGGCGAGACAGAAAACTCTACAGAAGGCAAGTACATTTGGCAGCTGTGGCAAAAGTAAATCTTATCATAAAACTTCAGTGGGTCTTGAGGGACCTAAATAGAAAGAAAAAAGAAGATGAAAATCCAAGACACATACTAAGCAGAGCGTGAGGACTGCCTAAAATTAATTCCAAAACCGCTCGCTCTAAAAAGTCTTCTTTTTCTTTTAACTACCTATTGTGTGTGAGACTTAAATTCCAAGCGAGATTTGTTTTCCTGGCCAAAATATTAAAGTCTATGCTACACACCAACCGCTAGACAGACGTTGGTAGAGTCTTTAGAAAATCGATCACCGACTCTTTGCACATTTTTTAAAATATATTTTTCTCATCTACTACTGAGAACAAGCGATGACTATCTGCCCTCAGTGATCCCATTCAGTATTATATTGAAAGGTGTTTCCTGTGTGATAAGGAAGGAAAATAAATCAATTCAAGTGGAAGAGGCAGAGGGTGACGTTTATCTTGCGGTGGTTGACCTGAGAGCTTTTGCAGAGGCTGACTGGCTGTCTTTTCCCCTGTGATGTTTCCAGTGAGAAATCGTTCTTTCAACCCAGCTTAAGGAACCCAAAGCCCCTTCTTTACCCTCCTGCTCTAGCACGGCTTCCTTCACAGCCAAGTGGGATCAGCACAAGCTTATTTCACTTATTTAGCTTCTTCCAGGAATCACAATCTTCCACTGCCTTATGTCTAACTGACATTACATCAAGGTGGTTAGGCAACTCCCATAGTGGCCAGAAACTTTAAAAAGTGATGTTATATATGACAAAGGAGTTATGACAATGCAGTGAAGATTGATCCTTTAAAAAAAAATTATGAGAACAGTTGACAAAGCTAAACCTTTGTAACATAAGAAAAAAAAATAGCCCAAAATAAGTCAAAGCCCCAGTTGTGGCAAAAAAGAAAAGAAAAGAAAAAAAAACCCTAGAATAAAACAGAAGACAAGTGTTGTTCCCTGAAGTGAAAAGATAAAAATCAAACTCCTGAATCGTGGGATTGTATCTCCGACTTCTGAACTGTAACAACAAACCACTGATCCATCAAATCATGGGCAAATCTCAAATGAAATGAGTGGAAGGAAGCTCGTCTCAAAAGACTGCATGTGGTTCCCTGATAGATTTATTCCATTTATGAGACATTCTGGAATAAATAAAGCCATCGAAATAAAACACAAGTCAGCTAAGAGCTGACAGCAGGGCCATCTGTGAGGACTAAGTTTTCCGGAAAACTTAGTCTGTATTGCTAGTTACATGACTTTCTGTATTACTAAAACTTACCTGGAAGAATGAAATTTTACCAAAGAAATTTCAAAACAGTAATAGAACATGACATAATAATGTAGAGTTCAAATTTTCTTATTATATTGCTGCAAATCTATATAAGCAAACCAACTTAGACATGCAGAAAAAACTGTGAAGTGATACAATGGGAAACTTTTCTCCCAGTTTTTTCAACAGCATAATCATTTTTAATTCATTAAGACAGACTATAAACAGAAAGTACTTTTTATTTTTCTAGATTTTTGTCTATATTATGAGGGTTTTGTTTTGCTAAAATTCTAAAGATAATCAGCTTCCTAGATTATAATCCTACAACTATAACTCTTTAGTAAAGCTTCCCAATTTACTGAGTGTTTTAAATAGCTTTGTAAGAAGACAAAGAGGTACGCACATCCCCCAGGCAGGAACCTAATCGTACTTGTGGAAGAGGGCAGAATGTAACTCAAACACAAGCTCCCTTTGTGTTCTTTATGCTGGCTTCATGGATCCACTCACTGACACAGTCGCGGACATGCTAAAGACAGACAGACAAGGCACACGGGAAGAACAGGAGAAACGGAAAGGCAAACTTTCTCTGAGGCCTCATGAGAGAGAAGGATGGAGAGTTCGATTTTTGATGAGTAAGAGTTGGTAAGATCAAAAAGCATAGGACTGCAGGTGGGAGCAACAATGGTACAGAAGCTGGGGGCGTGAGAGGTCACAGTGCCTTCAACACTGCTCCACAAGGGGACAGTCAATTCAGCTCTTAGAGAAGAATTTGATGCTGAAAATTCATATACCAAAGAGGTTAAAGGGAGAGCTTAGTTTGTCAACAGGCCTGGAGACCTCAGCAAAGGGGCAGTCTTACTTAGATTTGCGATAAAGCACAAAAGCAAACTTCCACTATCTTTCTACCAAAGGTATAACATCTTAGGATATCTGGAAAAATCAATAAAGGATGTAGAGTACCTTAAGGTATCTTGCGACTTCAGGATTAAACAGAGGAGTTTTGATGTAGTGAATAAAGAGTGTTGTGATTCTCTTTCTGAGTCCTTCGAGATTCTTAGGTTTGACTCCTTTCATCATAAGGTCAACTTCTCTGTCAACCAATTCTAGGATTTCTTGGGTCAGTTTACACTCGTGTTCCTATAAGCAAAACACAAAGTACTCAGTATAATTATTTTAAATCACTATTTTTGAAGCTACCACCCAAACAAACTGGAATCCACATTCCAAGACATTTTAAAAGGACAGAAGTAAAATTCAGCACAATTAACAGACAATTTATATTAAGTAGCTAGTTTGAGAATATACAATATAAAATCCAGAAACTCTTTACATTAGGTGCTTTAGAGAAAATAGCTATAGAGATATTGTTCATAGTAGCCAAAAGTTAGAAACAACTAAAAAATTGTTAGCAAATAATATATATATATATATATATATGTAAATTATGGCTTATCATATAATGGACTTTATGGAAATGAGTAAACTATATGGCAACTGTAAATCTTAATGCTTACATCTTATAAAGTAAATAAGCAAAATGAACAAGGTATAAATTGGTACATGCAGTATAATTTCACAATAGGTCAAAACTAAAAATGCTGAACCAAATTATTAATAGGCTTGTACAGAGGAATGAAAATCATTAAGAGAAACCAAGGAAAAGACACTCGTGAAAATGACTGTTCATTGGTGATTACTTCTAGTAGGCAAGAGGAAGTCTAAAATGAGGAAGAAAAGGGTGGAAAATGCATAGAGTTTACAATGATGAACTATCCTGTTCAACACTGCTAAACTATTTATGAATTTTGCACCTGTCTATCATACCATCCAATGATTTTTAGTAAAGTACTAAAACTAGATAGTTTGAACAAGCAAACTCTGTGTGAGAGTTAGGGGCTTAGGACAGTATTTATAAACAGTGAAATTGACCTATGTTCATCCCATTATCTGGGGGAAACTGGATGGGACACAGTTTGTATGGAGGAGACAAAGGGTAAGGAGTCACTGGAAGGCAATGCTCTTTCATACTTGGTAATATTGGAAAGTTGAAGAGTTGAAATGGGTGGTGCCTCTCCCTGGAAGCATTTTAGGAGGGCCTTGGAGAAAATAGATTTCATTAATCCTGCTTTCATGCCTAAATATCTAATGTAGCTCTCTGAAATGGTATCTTACTTATATAGTCACATACTCATGATCTCTCTCTCTCTCTCTCTCTCTCTGGGTGTGAGTGTGTGTGTGTGTGAGTGTGTGTGTGTGTGCCTCTCTCTGAAACTCTAGTTAATACTAGTGTCTAGTGTATACTTAGGTTTAAACTTCATTGGTCTTTATTAGTATATATTTAAGTAGACAGATAGACAATAAGTAGCTTGTATAAGGTTGTATCAACTCAACAGAGTCAGAATTTGAGTTACGTTTATACCTTTACCTTTCTTCAAAATATTGCTAAATAAATTCACATACAGATAGTTTAGATAAACAATTCAAATGCATGCATTGTCTTTGACTTTGGAGGTCATCCCTCCCCTCTTTGGTGTCTCTCTCTCTCTCCCCCCACCTTCTCTCTCTTCCCCTCCCTCCCTCTTCCCCCTCCCCGCCCCTTCCTCTCCTTCAACTCCTTCCCCTCTCCCCCCTGTATCTCTGCAAATCTGATGATCCTTATTTCTTGCCTCTGCACTTTTGCTTCTCTTTTGCTGTCTAAGGAGGTTTCCATCAAGGCTGTTTACACCACCACCATGATCTTTGCAAAGGCAGCCCAGAGAAAAAGCCGCATGTGAAACATGAAACCTGTGAACCAATTACCTAACTTTAATGTGTCTTAAAACCTTTGTATATTTGGGTTGATTCTTCTCAATGCAAGGTGAGGAAACATTAAAATGAGTAAATGAAAAAACACAGGGGAATCGTAGGCGGCCTTAGTGCGGATAAGTACCACGGAGTCTGTACTTTCTCATTAACCTCACTACTATAATTTTATCCCCGAGGGTCGGGGAAGGGGAGACATTTGTCCAGATTGTAGGAACTGATCGCAAGGCAGTAGTAGGTCAGAACAGCAGTAACCAGGGTTCTGTAGCCGAACTGGAAGCTCTCACTCGCCCCCTCATGGTGAGTCATGGGAAGACAACTCTCAGCTCCGTCACTTTAGAGACTGCCAGGGCTAACTCACCCTCATCCCCTTGCTCTGGCACCCGGCAAATCATCAAGTCGCGCTAAACTTCAAGATTCTGGTGAAACTAACGAGACTACTACGGTTCTAAGAGTCCGAAATTGACCCTGGAGTTTTTTTTTTCTCTTCCTAGCAAGGACAGTTCTCCTATTTGCTTTCTGTACTTGAGCATGTCCCCCGGAAACTTCTGAACTCAAACTAATGTGTAGGTCAATTTCTGAAGAAAACCGGACTACACGGCATCCACTATCTTAATTTTCATTTAAAAGTAGAAAATTAATAGTACATGAGGGGGCGAAATAAGCATACTTACATCGATATGGCTTTACAACCTCTAAAATACAGATCGCGTGAGATCTCACTTCCATCTACCCAACTCAGAGGAAGGAAAGGAAGGAGAAAACCAATACTGAAAATTATTCTGCCACCTCTATGTGTGCACTGTAACGCACATGCACTGACACACACACACACACACACACGAACAATAATAAAAATGTTAATGACTAAGAATAGTTTTTCATTGAAAACTGTTCAAAATGTAGACAATAATTGCTGTGATTTTTTTTTAATTCTTAAACCATGTTGTGTTACATGGCTATATAAAGATGAATTTCTATTTAAACACACTATGTTTACATTTTATTATATTATCATAAAGTATTTATGAAATTATTTGCAGATCAGACCCATGACTTTACCCATGACTTTCATCAACATAGCACAGATTTTGAGAGCTTTTAGGTAAGTATTCATTCATCTTACATATGTATCCCCAAACTTACCAAAATAAGTTAACTGTTTATACAATTTAATATATGCAAGCATTTATTTTTTTTTATTTTATTTTTTTAATTTATATTCCAAATCACTTCCCCTTTCCCGTTTCCTCCCTCCCCGAAAGTCCCATAAGCCCCCTTCCCTCCCTCTTTTCTCCATTCAACCCCCTCTCGTTACTCTGTCCTGGCGTTCCCCTACATCCAGTCTTTCCAGGACCAGGGGTCTCTCCTTCCATCTTTTTAGAAATCTATTGATATGCGGATTGTGTCTAGGGTATTCGGAGATTCTGGGTCAATATCCCCTTATCAGTGACTGCATACCATGTGTGTTCTTTTGTGATTGGGTTACCTCACTAAGGATGACATTTTGAAGATCTGACCATTTGCCTAGGAATTTCGTTAATTCATTGTTTTTAATTGCAGAGTAGTATTCCATTGTGTAGATATACCACATCTTCTGAATCCATTCCTCCGTTGAGGGACATCTGGGTTCTTTCCAGCTTCTGGCTATTATAAATAAGGCTGCTATGAACATAGTGGAGCATGTGTCCTTATTGCATGCAGGTAAAGTCTCTGGGTATATGCCCAGGAGTGGTATAGCCGGATCCTCCGGGAGTGTCATGCCCAGTTTTCTGAGGAACCGCCAGACTGCTTTCCAGAGTGGTTGTACCAGCTTGCAATTCCACCAGCAGTGGAGGAGTGTTCCTCTTTCTCCACATCCTCGCCAACAACTGCTGTCTCCTGTGTTTTTGATCTTAGCCATCCTGACTGGTGTGAGATGGAATCTCAGGGTTGTTTTGATTTGCATTTCCCTAATGACTAAGGATGATGAACATCTCTTTAGGTGCTTCTCAGCCATTAGATATTCTTCAGGTGAGAACTCTTTGTGTAGCTCTGTACCCCATTTTTTAATAGGGTTACTTGCCTCTCTGGAGTTTAACTTCTTGAGTTCTTTGTATATATTGGATATTAGCCCTCTGTCGGATGTAAGGTTGGTAAAGATCATTTCCCAGTTAGTTGGTTGCTGCTTTGTCTTTTTGACAGTGTCTTTTGCCTTGCAAAAACTTTGTAATTTAATGAGGTCCCATTTGTCTATTCTTGATCTTAGAGCATAAGCTATTGGAGTTCTGTTCAGGAAATTCTCCCCTGTGCCCATATGTTCAAGGTTCTTCCCTAGTTTCCCTTCTATTAGTTTCAGTGTGTCTGGTTTTATGTGGAGATCTTTGATCCACTTAGACTTGAGCTTAGTGCAAGGAGATAAGGATGGGTCAATGCATTCTTCTGCATGTTGACCTCCAGCTGAGCCAGCACCATTTGTTGAAAAGGCTATCTTTTTTCCACTGGATGGTTTTAGCTCCTTTGTCAAAGATCAAGTGACCATAGGAGTGTGGATTCATTTCTGGGTCTTCAATTCTGTTCCATTGATCTACATGTCTGTTACTGTACCAATACCATGCAGTTTTTAACACTATTGCTCTGTAGTACAGCTTGAGGTCCGGGATACTGATTCCCCCAGAGGTTCTTTTACTCTTGAGAATAGTTTTAGCTATTCTGGGTTTTCTGCTATTCCAGATGAATTTTTGAATTGCTCTTTCTAACTCTATGAAGAATTGAGTTGGGATTTTGATGGGGATTGCATTGAATCTGTGTATTACTTTTGGTAAGATGCTCATTTTTACTATATTAATCCTGCCAATCCATGAGCATGCAGATTTTTCCATCTTCTGAGGTCTTCTTCAATTTCTTTCTTCAGAGACTTGAAGTTCTTGTCATACAGATCTTTCACTTGTTTGGTTAGAGTCACGCCAAGATACTTAATATGGTTTGTGGCTATCGTGAAGGGTATTATTTCTCTTACTTCTTTCTCAGCCTGCTTATCCTTTGAGTATAGGAAGGCTTCTGACTTGCTTGAGTTGATTTTATATCTGGCCACTTTGCTGAAGTCGTTTATCAGCTGTAGGAGTTCTCTGGTGGAGTTCTTTGGGTCGCTTAAGTATACTATCATATCGTCTGCAAATAGTGATAGTTTGACTTCTTCCTTTCCAATTTGTATCCCTTTGACCTCTTTTTGTTGTCTAATTGCTCTAGCTAGAACTTCAAGTACTATATTGAAAAGATATGGAGAGAGAGGGCAGCCTTGTCTAGTCCCTGATTTTAGTGGGATTGCTTCAAGTTTCTCTCCGTTTAGATTGATGCTGGCTACCGGTTTGCTGTAAATTGCTTTTACTATGTTTAGATATGGGCCTTGAATTCCTGATCTTTCCAAGACCTTTAGCATGAAAGGATGCTGAATTTTGTCAAATGCTTTCTCAGCATCTAATGGGATGACCATGTGGTTTTTTTCTTTGAGATTGTTTATGTAGTGGATTACATTGATGGATTTCCTTATATTGAACCATCCCTGCATCCCTGGGATGAAGCCTACTTGATCATGGTGGATGATCGTTTTGATGTGTTCTTGGATTCGGTTGGCAAGAATTTTATTGAGTATTTTTGCATCGATATTCATAAGAGAGATTGGCCTGAGATTCTCTTTCTTTGTCGGATCTTTGTGTGCTTTTGGTATTAGTGTAATTGTGGCTTCATAGAACGAGTTGGGTAGTGTTCCTTCTGTTTCTATTTTGTGGAACAGTTTGAAGAGTATTGGTGTTAGGTCTTCTTTGAAGGTCTGATAGAATTCTGCACTAAAACCATCTAGGCCTGTGCTTTTTTTGGTTGGAAGACTTCCAATGACAACTTCTATTTCTTCAGGGGTTATAGGACGGTTTAGATGGTCTATTTGATCCTGATTTAATTTTGGTACTTGGTATCTGTCAAGGAAATTGTCCATTTCCTCAAGATTTTCTAGTTGTGTTGTATACAGGTTTTTGTAGTAGGATCTGATGATTTTTTGAATTTCCTCAGTTTCTGTTGTTATCTCTCCCTTTTCGTTTCTGATTTTATTAATTTGGATACTATCTCTGTGCTCTCTGGTTAGTCTGGCTAAGGGCTTATCTATCTTGTTGATTTTCTCAAAGAACCAACTCCTTGTTTTGTTGATTCTTTGTATGGTTTTATTTGTTTCTACTTGATTGATTTCAGCCCTGAGTTTGATGATTTCCTGCCTTCTACTCCTCTTTGGTGTATTTGCTTCTTTTTGTTCCAGGGCTTTCAGGTGTGCCATTAAGCTGTTAGTGTATGCTGTCTCCCGTTTCTTTTTGGCGGCACTCAGGGCTATGAATTTTCCTCTTAGCACTGCTTTCATTGTGTCCCATAAATTAGGGTATGTTGTGCCTTCATTTTCGTTAACTTTCAAAAAGTCTTTGATTTCTTTCTTTATTTCCACCTTGACCAAGTTATCATTGAGTAGAGCATTGTTCAGCCTCCATGTGTACGTGGGTTTTCTTTTGTTTTTGTTGCCATTGAAGACCACCCTTATTCCATAGTGATCTGATAGGAGGCATGGGATTATTTCTATCTTCTTGTATCTGTTGAGGTCTGATTTGTGACCAATTATATGGTCAATTTTGGAGAAGGTACCATGAGGAGCTGAGAAGAAGGTGTATTCTTTTGTTCTAGGATGAAATGTTCTATATATATCTGTTAGTTCCATTTGGTCCAAGGCTTCAATTAGATTCACTGTGTCCCTGTTTAGTTTCTGCTTTCCTGAACGATCCATTTCAGAGAGCGGGGTGTTGAAGTTACCCACTATTATTGTGTGCGGTGCGATGTGTGCTTTGAGTTTTAGTAAAGTTTCTTTTACGAATGAGGGTGCCCTTGCATTTGGAGCATAGATATTCAGAATTGAGAGTTCTTGATGGTGGATTTTTCCCTTGATCAGTATGTAGTGTCCTTCTGTGTCTTTTTTGATGACTTTAGGTTGAAAATCAATTTTATCTGATATTAGGATGGCTACTCCACCTCGTTTCTTGGGGCCATTTGCTTGTAAAATTGTTTTCCAGCCTTTTACTCTGAGGTAGTGTTTGTCTTTGATACTGAGGTGCGTTTCCTGCATGCAGCAAAATGCTGGGTCCTGTTTACGTATCCAGTCTGCTAGTCTATGTCTTTTAATTGGAGAATTGAGACCATTGATATTAAGAGAGATTAAGGCATAGTGATTATTGCCATCTGCCATTCTTGACGCTATCTTTATGTTTGAGTGGTTATCTACTTTTGGGTTTGATTCAAGAAGGTTATTATCTCATTTTTTCCAGGGTGTTGTTTCTCTCCCTGTATTGGAGGTTTCCACCTATTATCCGTTGCAGGGCTGGATTTGTGGAAAGATATTGTGAAAATTTGGTTTTATCATGGAATATCTTGGTCTCTCCATCTATGGTGATTGAGAGTTTTGCTGGGTATAGTAGTCTAGGCTGGCATTTGTGCTCTCTTAGTGTCTGCATGAGATCTGCCCAGGATCTTCTGGCTTTCATAGTCTCTGGTGAGAAGTCTGATGTGATTCGGATAGGTCTTCCTTTGTATGTTACTTGGCCCTTTTCTCTTACTGCTTTTAGTATTCTTTCTTTGTTTAGAACATTCGGTGTTTTGATTATTATGTGACGGGAGGCATTTCTGTTCTGGTCCAGTCTGTTTGGAGTTCTGTAGGCTTCTTGTACGTTCATCGGCATCTCTCTATTTAAGTTAGGGAAGTTTTCCTCCATAATTTTGTTGAAGATGTTTACTGGCCCTTTAAGTTGCAAATCTTCACTCTCGTCTATACCTATAATCCTTAGGTTTGGTCTTCTCATTGTGTCCTGGATTTCCTGGATGTTTTGGGTTACACGTTTTTTGCATTTTGCATTTTCTTTGACTGTTGAGTCGATGCTTTCTATGGAGTCTTCAGCACCTGAGATTCTTTCTTCCATCTCTTGTATTCTATTGTTTATGTTTGCATCTATGACTCCTGATTTCTTCCCAAGGTTTTCTATCTCCAAAGTTGTCTCCCTTTGTGATTTCTTAGTTGTTTCTACTTCCTTTTTTAGTTCCTGGATGGATTTGCTGAGATCCTTCACTTGTTTGTTTGTATTTTCCTGTATTTCTTTAAGGTATTTTTGCATTGCCTCTTTCAGGATTTCTTCCTGATGACCCACGTTCTCCTGCATTTCTCTGAGTGATTTTTGTGTTTCCTCCTCATGGGAATCCATCTGTTGATCCATCGTCTCCTGCATTTCTTTAAGCAGTTCTCGTGTTTCCTTTGTAAGGGTATCTAACCGTTGATTCATTTCTTTAAGCAATTTTTGTGTTGCCTCCTTATGGGCATCCGTCTGTTGACCCATATTCTTCTGCATTTCTTTATGCCAATTTTGTGATTCCTTTGTGAGTGCATCTACCCATTGATTCATCTCGTTAAGCGATTTTTGTGTTGTCTCCTTGTGCACCTCCATCTTTTGATCCATGTTCTCCCGCATTTCTCTAAGCGATTTTTGTGTTTCCTTTGTAAGGGCTTCTAACCATTGATTCATGGTCTCCTGTAACTCTTTATGAGATTTATTTGTGTCCTTCTTGTGATCCTCTAATAGCATCATGAGAAGTGATTTTAAATCCAGATCTTGTCTTTCGGGTGTGGTGGGGTATCCAGGACTTGCTGCTGTTGGAGAGTTGGGTTCGGATGGTCCCACATTACTTTGATTTCTGTTAGTAACATTCCTATGTTTGCCTTTTGCCATCTGGATACCTCTGATGTTAGTTGGTCCTGCTGCCACTGGCTGTTGGTTGGACCTCCTGTGAGCCTGCAAAGCTATTTCTGCCCCCCCTGGATTGCCAGGATTCCCCTGGCACCGATTTCTGGGGCCTGCCTGCTCCTGAGTGACTTTGGAGCCCTAATGTGCCTTACCCCAAGTGATCTTATATTGGGGAGGCCTTGCACATCCAAAGGCTCAGACTAGTGGATTCCTGGAGCAGAGGTCGCCAAAGGGAGGCTGGTAGGCTCCTGCCCTGTGCAGGGGTGAGTGATCTCTCCTGGGGGGGGAGGGGGCGTCCCTCTGCCAGGCAGAAGTCCCACAGCAGAGCTGGTGCGCTGGTTACTGCAGATCAGCCCCACACTTGGGAGCCGCATACACACAAGCCGCCCGAGACCCAAGCGATATTAAGCCTGTCTGTCTCAGAGCCTGGCTGTCCCAACTTCCCAGTCACTGGAGCAAAGATGGAGGAGTGCAATCTGCACTCTCTCCGTGGCGCAGCTCACCTGCAGAGGCGCTGGCCTGCAGATCTGGCACCCAGACGACCACAGCGCTGACTCGTTCTCGGGCACAGACAGAAGCCCCAACCGCCCTTGTCCCAAGTGATGTTATATTGGGGATAGGGAGCTTGGGGTACCTGTCTCTTCAGTGCAGTCTGTGGGAACAGAGGTCGCGGAAGGAAAGCTGGTAGGCTCCCGCCCAGTGCGGGGTCCCTCTGCCAGGCAGAAGTCCCACAGCAGAGCTGGCGCACTGGTTACTGCAGATCAGCCCCGCACTTGGGAGCTTCATACACACAAGCAGCCCGAGACCCAAGCGATATTATGCCTGTCTGTCTCAGAACCTGGCTGTCCCAACTTCCCAGTCACTGGAGCAAAGATGGTGGAGTGCAACCTGCACTCTCTCTGTGGCGCCGCTCACCTGCAGATGCGCTGGCCTGCAGATCTGGCACCCAGAGGACCACAGCGCTGACCCGTTCTCGGGCACAGACGGAAGCCCCAACAGGCCGTGTCCCAAGTGATGTTATATTGGGGATAGGGAGCTTGGGGTACCTGTCTCTTCAGCGCAGTCTGCGGGAACAGAGGTCGCGGAAGGAAAGCTGGTAAGCTCCCGCCCAGTGCGGGGTCCCTCTGCCAGGCAGAAGTCCCACAGCAGAGCTGGCGTGCTGGTTACTGCAGATCAGCCCTGCACTTGGGAGCTGCATACACACAAGCCGCCCGAGACCCAAGCGATATTATGCCTGTCTGTCTCAGAACCTGGCTGTCCCAACTTCCCAGTCACTGGAGTATGCAAGTATTTATTAATAGTTATATACTCACTCAATGAAAGGGAGCGTATTGAGTCTAGTATCCAGGTGATCTTTACATTGATGGTGAGCTCGACATACCTTCACAGTGTGCTTAAGTGTCAGGAGTATATCCAGCCTCTCGTCTTGAGAGAGGTCTTTCAGCAGGATACACCTGTAGATGCTTTGCAGCTCTCTGGCTCTTATCGTGAACTGTGTATCCATTTCAATGGTTTTGCCATCAGGTCTTCTCCAGACACTTGGAGCTGAACACTTGAAAATAATATTATTGTTGCAATTATGGTTAATTAAAGACTGAAAATAACTTTTGTCCCATTCACTAGAAATCAATCTTCAGTCATAACTAAAAAGACCACTAAGCTTTAAAAAAGATAATAAAAAGTAAAGCAGTGCTAAGAGGAAAATTCACAGCACTAAGTGCCTCCAAAAAGAAACTGGAGAGATCCTATACTAGCAACTTAACAGCACACCTGAGTGAGAGCTCTAGAACAAAAAGAAGCAAACACACCCAAGAGGTATAGATGGCAAGAAATAATCAAATTTGGGGCTGAAATCAACCAATTAGAAACAAAAATAACAATACAAAGAATCAACAAAACCAAGAGGTGCTTCTTTGAGAGAATCAACAAGATAGATAAAACCCTAGCCAGACTAACTAAAGGGCACAGAGACAGCATCCAAATTAACAAAATCAGAAATGAAAAGGGAGACATAACAACAGACACTGAGGAAATTTAGAAAAATCATTAGATCTTACTACAAAAGCCTATACTCAAAAAACTGGAAAAATCTAGATGAAGTGGATGATTTTCTAGTTAGATACCACATACCAAAGTTAAATCAAGAGCAGGTAAACTAAACAGGCCCAAAACCCTTCTATTTCTAAGGAAATAGAAGCAGTCAGTAAAAGTCTCCCAACCAACCAACCAGAAAAAAAAAAAAGAAAGAAAGAAAGAAAAGAAAGAAAAAGAAAAAGCCCAGGACCAGATGGCTTTAGTGCAGAATTCTACCAGATCTTCAAAGAAGAGATAATACCAATATTCCTCAAACTATTCCACAAAATAAAAACAGAAGGAACACTTCCAAATTCATTCTGTGAAGCCACAGTTACTCTGATACATAAACCACACAAAGAAACAACAAAAAAAGAGAACTTCAGACCAATTTCGCTTATGAAGATCAATGCAAAAATACTTAATAAGATTCTCACAAACCAAATCCAAGAACACATTAAAATGATCATTTATCATGATCAAGTAGGCTTCATCCCAAGGATGCAGGGGTGGTTCAATATACAGAAATCCATCAAGGTAATCCACTATATAAATGAACTCGAAGAAAAAAATGACAAGATCATTTCATTAGATGGTGAAAAAGCCTTTAACAAAATACAACACTCCTTCATGTTAAAAGTCTTGGAAAGATAAGGAATTTAAGTCCCATACTTAAACATAATAAAAGTAATATACAGCAAACAAGTAGCCAACATCAAATTAAATTGTGAGAAACTTGAAGCAATCCCACTAAAATCAGGGACTAGACAAGGCTGCCCACTTTCTCCCTATCTATTCAATATAGTATTTGAAGTTGAGCAGTTAGACAACAAAAAGAGGTCAAAGGGATACAAACTAGAAAGAAAGAAGTCAAGGTATCAATATTTGTGGATGATGTGATAGTATAAGCACTCCCCAAAAAATCTACCAGAGAACTCCTACTGCTGATAAACAACTTCAGCACAGTGACTGGATATAAAATTAACTCAAGCAAATCAGTAGCCTTCTTTTATACAAAGGATAAATGGGCTGAGAAAGAAAATAGGGAAACAACACCCTTCACAATAGTCAAAAATAATATAAAATACTTGGTGTAACTCTAACCAAGCAAGTGAAAGACCTATATGACAAGAACTTCAAGTCCCTGAAGAAAGAAATCAAAAAATATCTCAGAAGATGGAAAGATTTCCCATGCTCAAGGATCAGTAGGATTAACATACTAAAAATGGCCATCTTATCAAAAGAAATCTACAGATTCAATGCAATTCCCATCAAAATTCCAACTCAATTCTTTATAGACATGAGAAGAGCAATTCTCAACTTTGTATGGAAAAACAAAAAACATAGGATATTGAAAACAATTCTCAGCAATAAAAGATCTTCTAGGAGGATTACCATCCCTGACCTCAAGCTGTACTACAGAGCAATAGTAATACCAAAAACAAAACAAAACAAAACAAAAAACAAAAAACCACAAACCATGTGGTATTAGTACAGAGATAGACAGGTTGATCAATGGAATAGAATTGAAGATCCAGAAATAAACCCCACACACAACTATGGATGCTTGATCTTTGACAAAGAAGCCAAAACAATACAGTGGGGGGAAAACCATCTTCACCAAATGGTACTGTTCTAACTGGTGGTCTGCATGTAGAAAAATGAAAATGCTTCCATACTTATCACCTTGTATGGTGCTCAAGTTTAAGTGGATCAAGGACCTCCACATAATGTCAGATACACTGAATCTAATAGAAGAAAAAGTGGGGAAGAACCTCGAATGTATCGACACAAGGGAAATTTTTCTGAACAGAACACCAATGGTTCAGGCTCTAAGATCAACAATTGACAAATGGGACCTCATGAGACTGAAAAACTTCTGTAAGGCAAAGAACATCATCAATGAGACAAAACGGCAAACTACAGGTTGAGAAAAGATCTTCACTAGCCCTACATCTGATAGAGGGCTAATATCCAAAATATACAAAGAACTCAAGAAGTTAGACTCCAGAGAACCAAATAACACAATTTTAAAAATGGGGTACGAAGCTAAACAGAGAATTCTCAGCTGAGGAATCTCAAATGGCAGAGAAGCATCTAAAGAAATGTTCAAAATCCTTTCTCATCAGGAAAATGCAAATCAAAACAACCCTGAGATTCCACCTCACATCAATCAGAATGGTTAAGATCAAAAACTCAGGTGACAGCAGATGCTGGCAAGGATGTGAAGAAAAAGGAACACTCCTCCATTGCTAGTGGGATTGAAAACTGGTATAACCACTGTGGAAATCAATCTGGTGATTCTTTAGAAAACTGAAAATAGTTCTACCTAAAGACCCAGCTGTACCATTCCTGGGCATATACCCAAAAGGTGCTCCACCATATCACAAGGACACATGCTCCACTATGTTCATAGCAGTGTTATTTGTAATAGCCAGAAGCTGGAAACAACCTAGATGAATGGATACAGAAAATGCAGTTCATTTACACAATGAAATAACTACTCAGCTATTAAAAATTAATGAATTTTACAGGCAAATGGATGAAACTAGAAAATATCATCCAGAGACCAAAAGGACACATATGATATGTACACAATGATAAGTGGATATTAGCCAAAAAGTTCAAAATACCCGTGATACAACTCACAGACCATATGAAGCTTAACAAGAAGGAAGGCCTAAATGTGGATACTTCAATCCCCACTTCGAAGGGGGAACAAAATAATCTTGGGAGGTGGAGGTAAGGAAAGACCTGGGTGGGAATGGATAACAGGAAGGAAAATGGGAGCAGAATCAGGTATGGGGGAGACAGGAGAGAATTCTAGAGGGCCAGAAGTATAAAGAGAAATATGCAGCAATATGCTGTGGGGCCCAGGGGAACCTCTAGAAAGTCTCAGACAGCAAGGATGTGAGAGGCTCCCAGGACCCAATGGAGATGACCTTAGCTTAAATATCAAATGGTGGGGAGCTGGAACCTAAAGAGACCACCTTCAATAGATAGATATGGCCACCCACCCATCTTCAAAATTTTTGATCCAGAATTGTTCCTTTCTAAAGGAAATGCATGGACAAAAATGGAGTAGAGATAGAAGAAAAGGCCAGTCAGAGACCGGCCCAACTTGGGATCCATCCCATGCTCAGGCACCAAACCCCAACACTATTACTGATGCCATATTGTGTTTGCAGACAGGAGCCTAGCACAACTTTCCTCTGAGAGGCTCTACCGTAGCTGACTAAGACAGATGCAGATACTCACAGCCAACCATTGGACTGAGCGCAGGGACCCCTGTGGAAGAGTTATGGGAAGGACTGAAGGAGCTAGAGGGGATGGCAACCCCATACAGCTCAGGCTCTAAGATCAGCAATTGATAAATGTGACTTCATGAAACTCAAACGCTTTTGTAAGGCAAAGCACACCACCCATAGGACAAAATGGCAGCATACAGCATAGAAAAATATCCTCACCAACCCTACATCTAACAAAAATCCAAAATATATAAAGAACTAGAGGAGTTAGACACTAACACACCAAATAACTCAATTAAAAATATGGTACAGAACTAACCAGAGAATTCTCTACAGAGGAATCTTGAATGAAATGTTCAACAATCTTCATCATCTGGGAAATGCAAATCAAAACATCTCTGAGATTCCATCTTACACCAGTCAGAATGGCTAAAATTAAAAACCCAAGCACATGCTGGCTAGGATTTAGACATGGCATCCCAGCTAGGGGAAAGGGATCCAAAGGAGGCAGCGGAGTTACAGACAGCCCCTGCTCCAGTTGCCATGGGTCCCACGTGAAGACCAAGCTGCACATATGCCACATATTTGCAGGGAGCCTAGGTCCATCCTGTGCATGCTCCTTGGTTGGAGGCTCAGTCTCTGTGAGTCACTATGGGTCCAGGTTAGTTGATTCTGTAGGTTTTCTTATGGTGTCCTTGACCTCTCTGTCTCTCCCAATAAATACTTCCCTCTTCTCTTCCACAAGACTCCCTGAGCTCTACCCAACCCTCTGTGGGTCTCTGCATCTGCCTTCATTAGCTGCTGGGGGAAGCCTCCCAGAGGACAGTTATGCTAAAGGTCCTGTCTGCAAGCATAGCAGAATATCTTTAATAGTGTCAGGGGGTTGTTGCTGCTGATTGCTGTTGGTCTTGGTTTGTTAAGTAGTTGTGCACAAAGAAGAAACAACTAGAAGAATTAATTAGATATCCTGACCGTGAAGATCAAACTTGCCCCCAAAGAACGCGATGCCCCTAATCAGCAAGATGTAGTCTAAAGATGTCACCCTTTCCCCTCTATCCTTTCTTCTCTCCTATCTAGTGTTAGGGGGTTGAAAGGGTGGGAAAAGGGTAGAGAAGGGTGGTGGGAAAAAAGAATCCACAAAGCAGCTAAAGTCCAGCTACAGTGTCCATTTGAGCATGATGCCACATGTCGATAATCCCAACATTTGGGAGGTGGAGACAGGAGGAACAAGAGTTCAAGGCCAGTTTCTACATAGTCAGTTGGAGACCAGCCTATGCTACATGAAGATTGTCTCAAAACCACAAGAACTGTATCTGGGCACAGCATACATATACCATTTTGGGATTTGTCACTATTCATTAAACAAGTCAGTATAGCAATAAATTATTTGCACAGTATTTATAATGGATTTTGTGCTAAAAAAAAAAGTCACCTATTGCTGAGGATATAGTTCAGTGGTAGAGTGCTTACCTAGAAAGCATATAGCCCTAACTTTAGTCCCCAGAACTTTACAAAGAAAAAAGAAATCCAGAGATAACAAACTGCACAGGGATGTAAAATATATTGGAAGCAAATATAGTGTCCTTTTATACAGGACTGGAGCAACACTGGAAATGGTATCCACAGGCTCTGGGAACCAATCTGCTGCACGTAGGAGGGACAACCGTCATAGCAGCACTGTGATCACTACTACACAAGTGTTGCCAGAAATTCTCACTTTCTATTACCAAATATAGCATAGTGCACCCCAGCCTAGTGTACATCCTGAATCAAGGGGTAGGAGATGAGGTACATTTGCCTTCACACTCAACTAAGAATTCCCAGGATAACAGGTCAGAAACACGGTACAGGGTATGAGCTGTGTAATGAACGTAGAGCCAGGGTGACTTTACTTTTTGTTTGTTTCCAATCCATCCTGACCACAGCCTCCCCTCCTTCCACTCCTCCCAGTCCTCTCACTCCCACTTCCCCTCTTCCCTCTTCCCTCTTCCTTCTCCCCCTCCTCAACCTCATCCTCACCCTCCATTTCCCTTTAGAAAGAGCAGGCCTTCCAGGGATACCCACTGAACACAGCATAACAAGATACAATAAGACTCAGGCACAGACCCTCAAATCAAGGCTGGGCTAGGCAACCCAGTGACCACAGACACCAACTAAGTAGGGGCTCACAACACTGAAGCAGCATAGGTCAGAGCTAGGTCCTCTGCATAGATGCTAGAGTTGTTAGCTTGATGCTTCTGTGGGACTCTTAACAATGGGAATGTGGGCATCCCTGCTTCTTTCATCTGCTCTTGGGAGCCTTTTCTTCCCAAATGGCTTTTAAGGATAGCCCGCTGTGCTTAGCACTAATCTGTCTCCTCCTATCAAGACTTTAAGAGCAGAAGATTCAGCTAGATATCCCTCAGGGATAACTGTTTTGTTTTCTCTTTTACTTTAGAGTAAGAAAGCTCCTCTATTTCTTCTGATTATAATCCTTCAGAAACAAGCCTGTGTTGATCACAATTACTGGTTTTTTGGTTATTGGATGCTTTTGTGGGCTAATTAGTCATTGCTTTGGGGTCCTTGTATTCTGATTTATGCCATAATTGCAACCATTTAAGTCTTAGATGTGCTTTAATTTTCAATTTAAGTGGAGTTCTCTATGTGTTTGAGCAAATTATTAGAAATTCGTAATGATTCTACACTGCCTTTTGAGTGACAGTTTACAAAGAAGATGTGAGTTATGGCATCAATTTACCTCCACTGTTTACATGTTAGACTGAGAAATGCAGAGTCACCCCTTTCAATTTTGTTTGATACTTTCTCAAAACAACAGTATCACTAAAGTTATAGACAAAAACAAAAGTTGCTTAGAGCTAGGAACCGCTAGAAAAAGCTTCAGACTCTTAGTTTAAGTTTTGATCTGGCAAAGGCCACAGGACCAACACTAGTTCATAATGTCAGATCAGAAAGAGAACAATGGGTAGCACTGGTTACAGGGCTGAGCTGGCTGAAGAGGATAAAAATAAAACGGGTTAGTAATAAGATACACTTATTGTTATCACTTAGAAGTAATGCAGTTTTACAACCGAAAGAGCCTTACCTTGAGTATTTTGCTCAACTACAATGCTTGTTTCAATGCTCATTTTTAAAGATTTAAAGAATAATTGGGATAAATTTCATTCCGTAATATACTCAAGTCTAACTAATAGCTTAATCTCCATATGCTAATTTCCACAGCAGGGGTCTATAAAATACAATTTCTTTTCTACCACTTGTAAGGACAACATCTTTTACTCTGCAGGCTCGGTAACCTATTTCATTTGTAATAATCCTTCTAACAACACATTTCTGAAATGTCTGTGTTATCTAATTTATTGGATGTTGGTAGTTGGTGCACTGTTTAATTCCACTTCCAAATGGGAGCTTATCATGATTGCTGGTCTCTGTGGCTCCATTGAATACAAGATACTATAGTAATGTTTTAGGCTCTTTCAAATGTACATCCAAACCCTGCTAACATTTTAACTCTAAAGTCAATCCTTACATTTTCCAAGAAATATTCTCTAGGGCTATAGCTGGAACCCATAGCATTGTTCCCATTTGAAATCCTTTTATAGTTATAAACTCCCAAACATGCACACATGTGGGTGCATGCACACACATGTCTTGTATCTGTATTTCAGTAACCTGAGGCAAAGGAAGTTGGATCTCAATAATTTTATGTTTTCAAATTTTATTTTCCTAAAAGGTTATAAAGGGTAAATTTCACATGTAATTCTGTATATTTCACAGAGTCTATAGTGCTTATCCGGTCATCTAACCAATATTTATTGTGTCCACTCTATATTAGTTATACTATACAGGGGACCCTGCGTAAACGAAAGGCCATCTTGATGTCAACAGTGCTCAAGTCTCAGAGGATATAAAGGTAAGAAAATAACTAATTAAAATAGAGCCTGAGCATGCTTGGTGCTTCAAACAGACAGGTAAAGACGGGCTGTCTATCAAGCACTTAACTCCTAAAAAGGAAGTTATGCCCACAATGAAACTAAGAGAATAAACATGAGTTAGCCAGATTAAAGAGAACTGAATGATATAATCACATAATCCTACATAGGAAGTTCCGGCTTCCAAGAACTGGCACAAAGAAGATATATATAAATCTGTTCAGCAAAGCTGTTTTTATCTTTGGCTGTCCTTCTGCCAACACTGATAACTTCATCTTCAAGTACAGGCTTCTTTGATTTCAGGCCTTAAGGGTTTTTCTTTTTCTTTTTTCTTTTTTCTTTTTTTTTTCATCTCCTCTGATGAGGGAAAATGTCAACTTTGCTTATTTCCCTTCCCCAGTTCCTTTTTTCTTTGAATACTTTGGCTATAATAAGAGATATACAACAATCATGGTCTTAAACAGAGCAACTGAAAAACAGCAGGATGGACTGGAAGGTGGGAGATGACAAAGGCTTCCAGAGCAGCAGGCCTCCCCGGGAGAAGAAAAAATGGCTGCACTGAGAGAATAGCTCCTTTCTTCTTCCTGAATTAACTCTCAGGTCCCCACAGGTACAAATTAAGCATAAAGTTAAGCCCTCCAAAAGCCACTAGGTAGTGATCAACTTATCTTTTATACAGCAAAAGGGTTTTATTCATCCACAGTGACCCCCTGTTAAAGGCATGGCTCAGAGAGAGAGAGTGGGGGGGGCAGATGCATTTTCTATCCCATTAGCTGTTGGCCACCTGAGTATGGAGAAAGGCATCTACTGTGGCACAGCTCACATAAATTGCAGGTTTCTTAAGCTTGTGACTGTGAGAAATGATGTATGAAAAAAAGGGCAGGGATGAACAGCCTCAACTCTAGGGATTATCTCTTGTAGAAATACAAATGATGTCTTCATATAGTTTGTTAAACTGCACCCAAAAACATTAAAACCAGAAGGCAACTGGTGACCTTTCATTTAGTTGTCATGACTTAAATTCCCTTATGTAAGTGTACCTGTCAGTTCTAAATGTCTGATAACCTGAAGAAGTCAATGTTCGACATGGTGAATTACAAGTTAATTAACGTTTTTAAAAAAACCTCAGAGTGAACTTTCTTTTATTAAGAATTAGAACTGTAGGGATCATTTGTTCAATTTCTAGATTTCACCAACAAAAGCATGTCCTGAAATCATATGTTCAGTATAAGATTTTTAAAGAATGTGGTTTCAATAGATCCCACAATTGTCAGAATAAATGAGTTTAAACTGAAACTAAATATAGATGTTTATTCTCCTAACATTTCTAAATGATAACGAAAGTAAAATATGGCTTTAAGTATCTGTCTACAGTGCTGTAGCATTGTGACTCTGCTTGTTTGTTACATTGCACATCTAAAATAACATGACTGTGACCTTGACTGTGACCTTGGCTGTGACCTTGACTGTGACCGTGGCTGTGACCTTGACTGACTTCTGGCATTAACTATAAGCTGTTTTTTTTTCCTTATTTTGGATATCTTCTTTATTTACATTTCAAATGTTATCCCTTTCCTGATTCTCTGCTCCCTCCTGAAACCCCCTATCCCTTCTCCCCTCCCCCTGCTTCTAGCTCCCCCACCCATCCACCCACTCCTGCCTCCCCAGCCTGAAATTCCCCTACACTGGGGAATCGAGCCTTCCCAGGACCAATGGCCTCTCCTCCCATTGATGCCTGACAAGGCCATTCTCTACTATGTATGTAACTGGAGCCATGGGTACTCCTTGGTTGGTGGTTTAGTCCCTAGGATCTTTGGGGGGGGGGAGGTCTGGTTGGTTCATATTATTGTTCTTCCTATGAGATTGCAAAGCCCCTTGAATGTGACCTTGATGGACTGCTGGCATTAACTATAAGCTGTTTTATCAGCAATCTAAAGAGTCCTGTACAACAGTGTGTTGCTTCAACATTTAGGGAATGAATTCCAACTCCTTGATGTTAGTGACAATGGCAGTCATGAGGATGGACAGGATGAACAGACATGGAGAACATACCTAGCATAAGTATTTCTAACTAAAGCCTACATAATCCACCTATTTATCTAGCTATTTAGTACAGTTTCGTATACAAAAACATACTTTAAATGACCCTGCGTTCGAGTGGTGTCAAGGTTGGTCAACTTGACTGATTCAGAACACAAGAACACAAAGTCAGTTGTTGCTCTGTTTTTCTCTGACCTTACAACCTTACACACACACACACACACACACACACACACACACACAGAAAGAGAGAGAGAGAGAGAGAGAGAGAGAACGACACTTTGTATTTAATATTTTATTTTCTTAATAGTAAAGTCAAATGAACACCTTTCCTGCCTTCCAGCTGTCTCCTCAGTCTGCTTCCCAAGACAACATTCAAAACCTATCTCCTTTTCCTCAGCCTTCCCACCATGCCCCTGTTACAGGGCAGATCTCAGTCAAGGCCTTGGATTCTATTCCTAATAAAGTATTTAGAATTCCTTCATAGTAATTCTTTTTGACAATATTTCTAGATCTTATCTTTATTTTGGATGAGATTCATATAAGAATTTTCTTAGCATGCCATACTTCATGAGAAAGGATGATGACATCGGTTGACTCTAGAGTCAGTTTCACATTTGGGCTTTGACCCACTGATGGACTCTGCACATACATAACTGCAAAAACTGCTTAGAGACATGCAAAGTCACAGCTCCTAGTCATAAAGCAGGTGCAAGGTAAGCGCCTTGTTGAAACTGTAAATTTAGTTCACAATATGATTGTAAAAATATTGTCCTAGTCATTGCTCTATTGCTGTGAAGAGATATTGTGGCCAGTGTAACTCTTATAAAAGCAAGCATTTAATTGTGGGTTTGCTTACAGTTTCAAAGGGGTTTAGTCCATCATCATCATGGTGAGCAGTGTGGCAGTGGGCATGGAAGGCATGATGCTGGAAAAGTCTCTGAGAGCTGTATCCTGATCTTCAAGCAGAGAAGCAGAGAGATTGGGCCTAGCATGGGATTTTTGAAACCCAAAGTCTACCCTACTTTCCCATGACACACTTTCTCCAACAAGGTCACACCTCCTAATCCTTCTAATCCTATCAAAGAGTTCCACTCCCTGATGTCTAAACATTCAAATAGATGAGCCTATGGGGATATCTCTCACCTTAAGAATATGATTGGCCAGATGTGTGTGCTCCACAAGCAGAGGCAATTGGATGTCTGAGCATTTGAGGTCAGCCTGGTCTACATAACGAAGTGCAAGGCCATCCCAAGACTACATAGTAAGACCCTGCCTCTTAAAAGACAAATCTTGAAAGGCTATCCTAACCTATTTATTAAGTAAATAAAACATTAAATACAAAATGTGTGTGTGTGTGTGTGTGTGTGTGTGTGTGTGTGTGTGTGTGTGTGTGTAAGATTGTAAGGGCATATTACGATACATTACATACAATAAAATTTGGCTATGATACCCTTTCAAGATTTTTCTATTGAGACAGGGTCTTAATATGTAGCCTTGGTTCACCTGCACCTCATTATGTAGACCAGGTTACATGAGATACAATAATGAATAACTACTGCATATGAAGTCAGAGATGAGAGTGAGTCTCATAAGAGCAATGTGCACAATCTCAAGGAAGAGGGGTATTAACCCTTCCCTCCTTGGAAGAAGAACATTCAGGCTTGTTTGATAGGGAAAGTATCTAACAACTAAGGGAAGTCAGAAAGGGGAAGTACTGGAGAAGACAAGTTTCATATAAGGATGGATGAGTGCTACCTGCCTTTCTTGTCCATTGGCACCCAGAAGCCTCCATCTCTTACAAATAACCCGGCTGCATCAGATGCATGCCTGATGCAAAAGCATCACACAGAAGTGAGTCCGATGCAAAAGCATCAAAGTACATGATCTTTCTGGAGACATGCAAGCAACTGAACATGACTAGAGCAGTGTAAATGTAGTAGACAAAAAAAAGATGATGATAAGATAACAATGGGATAAGGGACCTGCACAGATAGGAGGCGAAAAAAATCCTAGCTCCCATGGGGAAATACAGAAGGGCAGGATCCAGCTGTGCCTAGGAAGATCTTCCCAGTACTCAATTGGGTGATGGAACAGAACGCTGAGAACTTAGACTGGAGATAATGGCCTCATGTGGAAACAAAATAATCCAGATGAGAAGGATATCCAGATCCACTTAAAGTTTTCTATTATGAATTGTAATGTAAATATCCATGTCCTTGCAAAAGGGCTGTTCGACCTCCAAAGGGGTCAGGCAAAACACAGGTTGAGAACTACTGAGCTAGAGCAAGTGAACAGATGAGGCACTCACAGAGAGAGGTTACATGAGCTCTACAGAGTCCATTATAATATATAAGAGACAAGAAAGGCAACTCTACCTCATAATGATTTCACTGGAGAGATGGGGAGGGAAAAGGAGGGAGCTGCTATGGCCTCCAACCCACCTGCTATCAGGAAGATTACCAAGCATTCCAATCAGACTCAGACATCTGTAGTGCATGTCTTTGCCTGTATGCATGGTCTATTTGACACAGGCAACACTGTCAAGATGAAGAACAGAGCCCTTTCCCTACAGTCAACAAGAGCAGGTTTGGAGATGAACATGTGAAAAATTAGGGAAGAATACAGCAGCAGCCAAAAGCAGGTTGGCAGGCAGGTGCAGAAGTCAATAATAACATGCATGTTTCTTTCTAAAGCACTGGTTCTCAACTTTCCTAATTCTGCAACACTTTAATACAGTTCCTCGTGTTGTAGTGACCCTCCAATCCTACATTTTTTCACCACTATTTCATAACTATAATTTTGCTATTGTTACGAATTGTAATGTAAATATCTGCTTTACAATGGTCTTAGGCAACCCTTGTGAAAGGGTTGTGCAACCTCCAAAGGGGTCATGAAGCACGGGTTGAGAACTGCTGACGGAGAGCAAGTAAGTAGATGCAGCACTCACAGAGAGCGGTTACATGAGCTCTACAGAACAGAGTTCATCTGGGGTCTGCAATGGAGGAGTTAGGGGAAGGACTAAAGGAGCTGAAGGACTTTGCAACCCCATAGGAAGAACAACAATATCAACCAACCAGACCCCAGAGCTCCCAGGAACTAAACCACCAACCAAAGAATACACATGGAGTAACACATGGTTCCAGCCACACATGTAGCAGAGGATGGCCTTATCTGGCATCAATGGGAGGGGAGGCCCTTTGTCCTGTGAAGGCTTGATGCCCCAGTGTAGAGGAATGCTAGGGCAGTGAGGTAGGAATGGGTGTGTGTGGGAGCACCTTCATAGAAGCAGGGAGGAAAGAAGATGGGGGTCTTCGGAGGGGAAACCAGAAAAGGGTTACATTTGAAATGTAAATAAATAAAATATCCAATAATTAAAAAAAAAAGAACAGGGCTCATATAGAGACTCAGGTTACCACATCACCCTGAGGTGTATGCCTGGATCTCCAAGGGGCAGAAGACAGTAGGAATTAGATGCATGGTTTAGAAGTTCCTAAGGATCCAGTCTGAAACTAGAACTAAAATGAAAGCCAATTATAATCTGAAGTCATGTAGAAGAGTGCCCAAATGAGATGACAGAGGGCATTTAAAGGAATAAACCATGTAGTTTTTAAAAATGTTCTAAGATAACAAGAATCACTGAAGGGGAATTTCGACCAGCAAGTGTCATGGAAAATGATATCCTTTTCTTCTTTTGTGTAGACGGATGGATTAGCTTTTAGTTGTCTAGAAATATCAGGTTTATAAAAGGAAATTTGTTACTATGGAAACGGGCTTTCAATATCAAATGGGCAATTTGACCAAAAAGGGTAATTAGTTTATTTTCCTCTTAATTTCATGTTTTCTTGCCTTTCAATAATCACATAGCCATTGGTCAGAAATGTTGAGTCAACTTGGACTGTGGTAAGCCAAAGCATAAACAACGGTTTCCAGCTACTACCAAGGTGGTGATCAACGGGTGTCCCAGGCCCAGACATTCTGGGACTTTACTACTTTGTATACTATCAGAGTGTAAAACTCTCAAATTCAAATAATCACTCCACCTTTTCTCCCATTACCAAATCCCTTTAGTAAGGAACATGGGAATCTCATGTTCTCTGTCAGTCTTTATTTGAGGGTACAGTTCGCGTACTCAACTGTATTTAAAGAGCAAATATATAGGATTTAAAGAAGTATCCAAATGTTAAAGTTTATGGAAGTTCTTAGGGTATAGGTCTCTCCTTTAGTTTATTATTTCTCATGGTGAAACTCAAAATACATTCATGTTAAAATAATTTCACTAACCTTATCCAAAAAAGCTTGTATAGCTGCATCCTTCTTCTCCTTATGAGCAACATATCTATGTCTCCCAATGGAAGCAATTATCTGTGTCTCTTTTTCCAAAAGTTCACACAAAGCAGCCTTCCTTTCGGCTTCGCTTGAATATTGGCCCACTTGTGTAACTTCTTCTTGCCGCCACACTAGAGGAATAACATGAAAGGTTCTTGAGTTGTCAAAATGTGCAGCTTTTTTTTCCAAGAGATTCATTTTTTAAAAAATTATGGCTGTGTGGGGATGTGCACATAAGTATAGATGCCCTTGGAGGCCAGATGTGTCCGATCTGGAGCTGAAGCCACCAATGACTATAAGCTACCTTATGTGATTCCTGGAAATCAAACGCAGGTCCTTGCTCTCAAACACTCAAACTAAAATAATTTTATAAAAGTTGTAACTCAAGAGCATTAAGTATTCCTAACAGTTTTGCATCTTCCACTTACTTTTTCAGCTTCTACAAGTCTGAAGACTTCCTTTGATTTCCTCTATTCTTTCTGCCCTTTCTCTATTACCTCTTATTTCATCTTAGTATATGCCTCTCTAAGGACCCAAAATAGGAGCTTAATACACAATAGTTTACATTACTTATCACATGCTCTATTTCTTACAAAACCCCAAATCATATCACTGAATTTTATAGAGTAACTGCATTTACTTTGTAGTCAAACCAGTGCCTTATGCTATGATACTCTTTTAAGGTATTTTAAAGCAATGGTCACTATAAATAACGATGATGTTATGTGACTATATCACAAGACTATATCATAAAATTCCCAAAGGAAACAATTTAGTAAGCTCATTCTATATAAATTCTGACCTATATCATCACATAAGAATTTCTACATCATACCTCAAACTTAAATCACAATTTCTGGTCAAATCCTCATGTAAACTAAATGTGGGGAAGAAAATTCTTTTTCATTTCACATTTCAAAAATGTCAGGCTTACACTGACAGAAACATGGGATAGGAAAATACCTTAGAAATTAAATTGCTCAATCCTACATTTGATCATGCATCCTCCTCTCAGTGACTTGGACAGGAATAATTTGCCTGCCACAGAACCAATTTCATGAGCTACATGCCATCCCTTTGGGCTACCAAAGGTTGTGTCATGCCTTTCTTACATTTTCCCATCTTGAGACACAAACACTTTCATTTTAAAATTGCACATTATGTGACATAATTTCTTCTCACATCTTGGTCAACCTTTCCCTGTTTCCTATCACACCACTCAAAATACACTGTCAAACCTCTGTCAAGATAGAGGCTTCTGCACATCCTTCTGCACATTCTCCTGACTGAAGTGACAAGAAATACGAAGGAGGGAGAAGGATAGAGATGTAAAGCAGGAATAGAAATAAGAAAAGAATTTGATATGTCAATGGGATGCAGAATTCTCATAAGACATAATGAAGATTTATTTGGGTCAATAAATTGAAAGTAAACTGTCACCTTCCAGTCTGTGCCTGTGTCCTGAGCAGACATTGGGCGCAAACTCCACAGCCAGTCCTACAACACCCAGAGGAAGTTCCACTCCCAGGTGCTCTAACTCACCCAGGATCATAGGATCAGAGATGAGGAGGACATAGCTGTCCCGACACCAGGAGTTACTGGGACCAGCAGGATCCAGGCACACAGGAACTCTACCCGACTAGTGGCATGAGTTCCTTCCTATCTGGGCCTGTGACCTGAGCAGATCTTGGGCCCAAACTCTTCAGCCAGTCCCACAACAGCCAGAGGAAGCACCACTCCCAAGTGCTTTAATGCGCCCAGAATCACAGGATCATAGGATCACAGGATCACAGAATCATAGGATCAAAGGGGCTTGGTCACACCAGGATCTCAGGGTCCCAGAGGCAGCTTCACTCCCAGGAGCTCCAACACACCCAGGATCTCAAGATCACAGGATCCCAGAATCACAGGATCACATAGACAGCTTGACTCTGAGGAGTTCTGACACAACCAGGATCACAGGAAGGAAAAGCTCCAGTAAAGTATAGCGGGCGCAGGCAGCACTAGGGATAACCAGACGGCCGGAGGCAAGCGTAAGAACATAAGCAACAGAAAGCAAGGTTACTTGGCATCATCAGAACTCAAATCTTCTATCATAGCAAGTCCTGGATACACCATCACACCGGAAAAGCAAAATTCGGATCTAAAATCACTTCTCATGATTATAATAAAGGACTTTAAGAAAGACATAAATAACTCCCTTAAAAAAATACAGGAAAACACAGGTAAACATGTAGAATTGCTTAAAGAGGAAACACAGAAATCCCTTAAAGAATTACAGGAAAATGCAATCAAACAGGTGAGGGAAATGAATAAAACCATCCAAGATCTAAAAATGGAAATAGAAACAATAAAGAAATCACAAAGGGAGACAAGTCTGGAGTTAGAAACATAGGAAAGAAATCAGGAGTCATAGATGCAAGCATCAACAACAGAATATAAGAGATAGGAGAGAGAATCTCAGGTGCAGAAGATACCATAGAAAACATTGACACAACAGCTGAAGAAAACTCAAAAAAGCAAAAAGCTCCTAACCCAAAGCATCCAGGAAACCCAGGACACAATGAGAAGAAGAAACCTAAGGATGATAGGTATGGAAGAGAGTGAAGATTCCCAACTTAAAGGGCCAGTATATATCTTCAACAAATTATAGAAGAAAACTTCCCTAACCTAAAGAAAGAGATGCCCATGAACATACAAGAAGCCTGGCCTTAACAGATAAAAGAGGAAATAATCCCATGCATCCTATCAGATCTCCATAGACTAAGGCTGGTCTTCAATAACAACAAAAACAATAGAATGCCCACACACATGGAAGATGACCAACACTCTACTCAATGATAACTTGGTCAAGGAAGAAATAAAAAAATTTAAGACTTTACAGAATTTAATGAAAATGAAGGCACAACATAACCAAACTTGTGGGACACAATGAAAGCAGTGCTAAGAGGAAAACTCATAGCTCTGAGTGCCTCCAAAAAGAAACTGGAGAGAGCATACACTAGCAGCTTGACAGGACATCTGAAAGCTATAGAACAAAGAGAAGCAAATACACCCAAGAGGAGTGTACACCCAAGTAGATGGCAGGAAATAATCAAACTCAGGGCTAAAATCAACAAAAAGAACTATATAAAAAGTAGAAACAAAAAGAACAATACAAAGAATCAAACAAACCAGGAGCTGGTTCTTTGAGAAAATGAACAAGATAGATAAACCCTTAGCCAGACTAATGAGAGGGCACAGAAACAGTGTTCAAATGAACAAAATCAGAAATGAAAAGGGAGATATAACAACAGAAACCAAGGAAATCCAATAAATCATCAGATCCTACTACAAAAGCCTCAACAAAATTGGAAAATCTGGATTAAATGGACAAATTTCTAGACAGATACCAGGTACCAAAGTTAAATCAGGATCAGATAAACGATCTAAACAGTCCCATAACACCCAAAACAATAGAAGCAGTCATTAAATGTCTCCCAACCAAAAAAAAGTCCAGGTTAGTGCAGCATTCTATCAAACCTTCACAGAAGACCTAATACCAGTACTCGTCAAACTATTCCCCAAAATAAAACAGAAGGAACACTACAAAATATTCTCTATGAAGCCACAATTACTCTGATACCTAAACCACACAAAGACCCAACAAAGAAATAGAACTTCAGACCAATTTCTTTTATGCGTATTGATGCAAAAATATTCAATAAAATTCTCACAAACCGAATCCAAGAACACAGCAAAAGCGATCGTCCATCATGATCACATAGGCTTCATCACAGGAATGCAGGTATGGTTCAATATATGGAAATCCATCAATGTAATCCACTATATAAACAAACTCAAAGAGAAAAACCACATGATCATTTCATTAGATGCTGAGAAAGCATTTGACAAACTTCAACACCCTTTCATGATAAAAGTCTTTCAAAGATCAGGAATTCGAGGCCCATACCTAAACATAGTAAAAGCAATATACAGCAAACCACTAGCAGCCAACATCAAACTAAATGGAGAGAAACTTGAAGCATTCCCACTAAAATTGGGGACCAGACAAGGCTGCCCACTCCTTCCCTCCCTATTCAATATAGTACTGGAAGACCTAGCCAGAGCAATTAGACAACAAAAGGAGGTAAAAGGGATACAAATTGGAAAGGAAGAAGTCAAAATATCACTATTTGCAGATGATGTGATAGTATTCTTAAGTGACCCCAAAAATTCCACCAGAGAATTCCTAAACCTGATAACATCAGCAAAGTGGCTGGCTATGAAGTTAACTCAAGAAAAAAAAAAAACCCACAGTGAACAGTGACTTTCCTCTACTCAAAAGATAAACAGGCTGAGAAAGAAATTAAGGAAACAACTCCCTTCACAATAGTCACAAATAATATTACATACCTAGGTGTGACTCTAACTAAGCAAGTGAAAGATCTGTATGGCAAGAACTTCAAGTCTCTGAAGAAACAAATTGAAGAAGATCTCAGATGGAAAGATCTCCCATGCTCATGGATTGGCAGGATTAATACAGTAAAAATGGCCATCTTGCCAAAAGTAATATACAGATTCAATGCAATCCCCATCAAAATTCCAACTCAATTCTTCATAAAGTTAGAAAAAGCAATTTGCTGGAATAACAAAAAACCCAAGATAGCTAAAACTCTTCTCAAAAATAAAAGAAGTCTGGCAGAATCACCATCCCTGACCTCAATCTCTACTACAGAGCAATAGTGATAAAAACTGCAAGGTATTGGTACAGTGACTGGCAGGTACATCAATGGTATAGAACTGAAGACCCACAAATGAACCCACATACCTATCATCACTTGGTCTTTGACAAAGGAGTTTAAACCATCCAGTGGAAAAAAAAGAGAGCATTTTCAACAAATTGTGCTGGTTCTACTGGTGGTTCCATGTAGAAGAATGCAAATCTGTCCATTCTTATCTCCTTGTACAAAGCTCAAATCCAAGTGGATCAAGGACCTCCACATAAAACCAGATACACTGAAACTAACAGAAAAGAAAGTGGGGAAGACCCTCAAACACATGGGCACAGGGGAAAATTTCCTGAACAGAACACCAATGTCTTATGGTCTAAGAACAAGAATCGACAAATG